>LBNU01028290.1:0-41116 GCA_014162995.1 Artemisia annua
CACAAATCCACCACGCTATTCTCTCTCTTCAATAAGCAACAATCGACTGGAATGATAACCAGGGAGCAAGATAGAGAGATGCTATTAGTTTGAGTAATTCCTCGAGGTGGTTCTCACTCCTATAAAGCATATACGTATAACTACTGGGAAGAGAGTGTTGTAGGTGCAGGACATAAAAGTAAGAGTATGGGAAATCCGGGTTTTCTTAGCCTCAAGTATATCAGCGGTCATCAGTATTGACGCGCTTTTGATGTGTGTGATGGAAATTGGTGTGAAACAGTTTATCAGTTTGTTGAAGAGCAATCACTGTTTTGAATTTAGGGATCGTCAGTTTTGGGTAATGAGATTAAGCGTTGAACGATACGAGTCTGTTCATTTCCTCAGTTGTGAAAATTCTGATTGGAGTTCCAGAGAGAAAATGGGAATTGATTAAAAGGTAGAACACCACCTCGATAGGGGGTATTTTTTTTGAAATACTTTTTTAGGAGCTGGATGAGCATGAATTATACAGACGCGCAAGTGACACAGTGGTGCGAGTGTTTTTCATAAAAGCGCTCTGACTTGGTGGCTATAATAATCTATATTGTGGTGTATCTGTTTGTGTGAATCGGGAGATTAGATTGCTTCCTATGAATTATTTGTTATTGTTATATGTTTTTTTGTATCACTCATGGTATACTTTGTTATTTGCATCCTTATACCTTTACGTACTAAATATTACTTTTGTCGTAACCTGAGGATACTTTTAAACTTTTAATGCATGATAAATTGGTTTGAAAGCGGTGTAGGATATAATTTTTGGTAATAACGAGGAACTTTATTTGGGACACATCTAAGTACTGTGTTTGTTTTAGCTTTTGGTCTATATCTTAATCAGAAAATCGTTTTTTTTTCTAAATTCCTTCCCATTAGATATTATAGCTTGGCTATGAGAAATTGAATGGAATTTAGGAGTAGATAGTCACTATTGTGGTTGTAATAAAGATCTATTAAGATATGTGGCATTTACTCAAACATGGTTATATATTGGGAACGTACCATAATATAAAGTGTCGTTTTGAAAATGACAATCGGGGTTTGATCATTAAAAAATAATCAGGGATGTTATAAAATCAATAATAGAAAATAGGGTACATATAGAATGGGTGTTAAATCATGAAACTAGTCAAGACTTTTTGTTGAAATGAAAGAAGTTCTCACATCTAGAGGGATTAGGGTGGCCTAAAATTGGATAGATGGTTTAATTAGAAAAAAGGATCGATACTTTACCAACGGAGAAACTGTAGCCAATGAAATGTAGTAGGATAGATATTCAATTCACATGGGTAGGGTTGCTTAGCTAGAAAGTGATAGTTCGGAAAAATAGAAATATTAAAAAAAAAAAAAAAAAAAAAAGAAAAAAAAAAAATTAATCATATACAGTTTACTGAGTTAGGGGGTGTTTCTTTTTCCTCTTAGCTAAGAGATATGGACCCACTAAACATAATTTAATATTTCTTTTTGCAGTGGGGCCCACTCATTTCCACTAATTCATCTATATATGGAGGGTGTAAAATGTGAGCTCCTCCCCATTAAGAGTAAGTAATAGAAGTGGGGCCTACTCATTTCCTTAGCTAAGAGGAAAAAGAAACACCCCCTTAGTGTTAGTAGGTTTCGTATCCACAAGTAACATGTATTTATAGGTACATTGCTAAAATTGGTATAATGGTAGAACCTTTTGTTTATTTTTTAAAATTCGAGAATAACAGTACTCTTTTAAACTTACGAAAGCAAATTAATAGACGGATCCTAAATATGAAATTATAGAAAGTGGTGTAGAATTAGTCAAGTAGATGTGCGAGAGTTTGGAGTTCAAAAAGAAAAATAAAGAAGGTGATGATGAAGGTGATAATTTTGCCTACGATGGTATATTGGGAAAAAGCAAATGTTTTATTCAAAAAGAAAAATAAAGAATGTGATCATAAATAGACATGTCATATATATACGTGGGTCACACTCACAATGCATCACAAATACCGTTCTTCTAAAAGACGCACGAAGGCCTCGTAAATGCTCCGTAAAAATGTGAGGCTTGGCCATGTCGTTACGTCACGTGTTATGCCGCCTTATGCCACGTCTTTTTTAAACTCGAAATATATGAAATATAATATAAATATATAAATATTTTTATATTTTTTGCCGCCTTATGCCACGTCTTTTAAAGGTAAAAGCTTCACTTTGGCCGCTAAGGCGTGAGGCTTGGTCATGCCGGGCTTGATCATGTCGTCACCCCACGCCTCGCGATATTTATAACCTTGACAAATACTGTATATTCTTTTAAAAATCTCATAGGATTTTTTTTTAATATTTTCAGAATAAATTTCATAATGAGATATGCGTTGAATTATAACGCTATATTTTTTACGTGGTATTATCTTTTCTTTAGAAGTCGTCCTTTTTGGAAGCAAGCACACCAAAATTGATTATCAATTTACAGTAACAGGAAAAATCATGTAAAAAAGACACGCCGTAAAGATTTAGAAACTTCTACACAAATTACCATTTTATACAATAGCGAAGCAAACGATCGTATTTTGGTCTTGGAAAAGCGGCGTCGTTTAAGCCTTCATTTGGTCAATGTAAGACTTGAAATGGACAAAACGACGCCGTTTAGAGATGAAACGAAGTCGTTTAGGAATGTATTATGCCATTTAATATGTTCCTTAAACAAAACGTCATAGTTTTGTTGGATTAAAAGGTTAAATATATAGGCAAAAAAACCCACAAACGCTAGCGGAAAAAAAACACACACACACACAAAAACAAAAATCGAGACACATACACAAACTATTGGATCTTGAGCAAGAACATTTAAACGAGAATCTTTTGCTGCATGTAAGTGATAGTCTTTTATTTATTTACTTGATTAGTTGCTAATGTTTTTCATAATTCTAGTTTTTTAATTTATTCGTTTTAAGTTTGAATTGTTTTGGGGTTTTGGTCAGAATGATGAATAAAACATTTGCTTTTCCCCAACATACCATCGTTTGCGTTTAATGTTGATTCGTGAGCTAAAGTTGTTGCATGTTGTAATTTTTCAAGGGGTTTTTTACTTTAGCCGTTTAGAGTTAGAATTGTTTTAGGGGTTTTGGTCGGAATGATGAGTAAAACACCTGATCATGTCTGATATATCATAATCGTTAGCCAAAAGTGTAGTTAAAGATGTTAGGGTTTTTGTTCACTGTTGATTCTTAAGCTAAGATTGTTGCATGTTGTAATTTTCTAGGCTGTTGTAGATCTATGTTGGATGTTGTTGTTACATGTTGTAGTTTGCTATTTTTTTTTGGTTAATTTAATTATTTTTTTATATAATAGGAGCCCAAGTGAAATTGATTTGGTCATCCGGTGAGTCATAATTTTGCCGTGGCAAAAACTGGATGACATAAATTGTAACCGTGTTTTCCAGCCAATATGATATGTCGATCATAAAATGTTGTCTTGTTTTGTGGCCAATATAATATTTGAGCCAAAACAGAAGTAGTTTTAGAAAAGGGTAAATTGCAAAAATGGTCCTTCACGTTCCACGAAATTGCAAAAATGGGACCGAGACAAAAAGTAGCGCAAAAAAGACAACAATGTTCCACATTTTCGCAAAATCGCCACCGAGAGGCCTTTTCCGTTAGTTTTCCCGTTAAGTGCCACGTCATGAGGGTAGTATCGTCATTTCACGGTTCCCGCCTAAACCAATATTAGACCTACCGAACAAGCACATTAATCCCCTGATCCAAACACTCCCTTGCCCAAAGTCAATCGCATTTTTTGCCCTAAAGTTTCCAATTACGATTTCCGAACCGGAAAAAAGTGAAGAAGATGGCTAATTTATTTGGGAAAAACCGCGAACGATCTTCCCCGATCCCTAATCTTCATCAACTTTACGGTATGTTTTGGGCATTGTTAATTGTATCGATTTTTTTATCTACAGTGATATGTGATTGTAATGAACAGTACGAATAGGATGTGGATTATACATTAAGTTGATTTTTCATGTTGTTAGTGTGTGTGTGTGTATGTTTATTGTTTGCATACAGAATCAAAGCCGACCTACTTCACTCTAAAAGTAACCCACGGTGGAAAATTTACGCCACCACCAGGAAGGATGTATGTTGATCCAGTTATTGCGTGGTATGATTGTGTGGATTATGACTTGTTTAGCTTTTACGCCTTTGAAGAGTTGGTAGATGACATAGGTGTCAAAGGTGGGGTTGCAGGCTATTATTATAGGATACCAGGCGAGACTTTGGATGTTGGGTTGTACCCGTTGAAGTCTGATGAGGATGTGATGAAAATGTTGGATTTGATTCCAACGCATAGAGAGATTGAGGTGTATGTTGAGTTGAAACGCAGAAGACCCAAAAGAGGCCGAAAATGTAAAATAACGGATGAAGTACGGGTGGAGCCTTCAAATGATCCTACCATCGATCCAGAACAAGCTGAGACTTCAATTGATGGTACCAATGGTCAATCACCTGTGCCTATGATTGCTGGTCGAGAACAACAAGCTGAAGATGAAACCCAAATAATTGATGAAGTGTTGGATGGCACAGACACTCCTTCTGCGCAACCACATGTAAGCCGAGTTGTTGGTGACACAGACACTCATGCTGCGCAACCACCTGTAAGTGGCGTTGATGGCCCAGAACAAGTTGAGCAACAATCTCAACTTACAGATGACGACTTGTACCAGTTTGCCAGTCCTGGAGATAATGTTGGTGTGGGAGACGACTTGATTACAGACATGGTTGCAGAACTTGACCAGAGTGAGGATGTGGTTTTAGAGCTCAACAAAAACTATGTTGATTTAGAAGAAGTAGTGGAAAGGGATGATGTGGAAAGGGATGATGTTGAAAGCGATGATGTTGAAAGGGATGATGTGGGCACCTCAACACAATAGGTAAATGAGGAAGAACATGTTGTACATGTGTCTGAGTTTGAAGATGAAGAGGATGATGTGAGAGCCCCTATTGAGCCACAAGTGGAAATGACGGACTTTAAGTTTGATTTTGATCCCCACTTTGAGAATGTATCAAAGTTAGCTGATGAGTATATGGCAGATTATACGGATCATTATAGTGGCTATAACTTTGATGATGATTTTCATAGTGATGAAGAAGCCAATAATAACAAATTTGTCAACCTACGCAAGATAAGGTTAAAAGAAGTAAGGAATGAGTATGAGGGTAGGTCGAATGTCAGGAAGGGAGAGTTTTTTGTAACAGAAACATTTAAACAACCCAAGGATATCAAAGATAAGCTCAGAATCTATGCGTTGGAGTCCCGAAGAGATATTAGGATTGAAAAGTGTGACCAAGAAAGGATTCGAGCGATGTGTAGAGGGACTGTTGTGGGTTATGGCAGAAAGGATACAGGAAGTAGTCAATCATCAGCTCAGAATCTATGCGTTGGATTCCCGAAGAGATATTAGGATTGAAAAGTGTGACCAAGAAAGGATTCGAGCGATGTGTAGAGGGACTGTTGTGGGTTATGGAAGAAAGGATACAGGAAGTAGTCAACCATCAGCTTCTTCTTCGTAGTCAAAGGGCAAATTTGCAAGTTCCAAAACCTACAAAAAAAATAACAAGGCCATGTGCGAATGGTCCCTACATGTGTCAAAAGTGGGTGATGAAAGGAGTTGGAGTGTGAAAACATTAAAGGATGAACATAAATGCCTACAAACAAGAAAAATTAAATTGTTGACTGCACGATTCCTTTCATCCGAGGTTGCTAAAATTCTTGTTAGGGACCGCACAGCCCCGACAGCTGCAATAGCAATGGAAATAAATGAAAAATTAATATCTACAGCGTGAGGCTTGGTCATGCCGGGCTTGATCATGTCGCCACCCCACGGCTCGCGCTATTTATAACCTTGACAAATACTGTATATTCTTTTAAAAATCTCATAGGATTTTTTTTAATATTTTCAGAATAAATTTCATAATGATATGCGTTGAATTATAACGCTATATTTTACGTGGTATTATCTTTTCTTTAGAAGTCGTCCTTTTTGGAAGCAAGCACACGAAAATTGATTATCAATTTATAGTAAGAGGAAAAATCATGTAAAAAAGACACGCCGTAAAGTTTTAGAAACTTCTACACAAATTACCATTTTATACAATAGCGAAGCAAACGATCGCATTTTGGTCTTGAAAAAGCGGCGTCGTTTAAGTCTTCCTTTGGTCAATGTAAGACTTGAAATGGACAAAACGACGCCGTTTAGAGATGAAACGAAGTCGTTTAGGAATGTATTATGCCATTTAATATGTTCCTTAAACAAAACAAAACGTCATAGTTTTGTTGGATTAAAAGGTGAAATATATAGGCAAAAAATCCACAAACCCTAGCGGGAAAAAAAACACACACACACACACAAACAAAAATCGAGACACATACACAAACTATTGGATCTTGAGCAAGAACATTTAAACGAGAATCTTTTGCTGCATGTAAGTGATAGTCTTTTATTTATTTACTTGATTAGTTGCTAATGTTTTTCATAATTATAGTTTTTTAATTTATTCGTTTTAAGTTTGAATTGTTTTGGGGTTTTGGTCAGAATGATGAATAAAACATTTGCTTTTCCCCAACATACCATCATTTGCGTTTAATGTTGATTCGTGAGCTAAAGTTGTTGCATGTTGTAATTTTTCAAGGGGTTTTTTACTTTAGCCGTTTAGAGTTAGAATTGTTTTAGGGGTTTTGGTCGGAATGATGAGTAAAACACCTGATCATGTCTGATATATCATAATCGTTAGCCAAAAGTGTAGTTAAAGATGTTAGGGTTTTTGTTCACCGTTGATTCTTAAGCTAAGATTGTTGCATGTTGTAATTTTCTAGGCTGTTGTAGATCTATGTTGGATGTTGTTGTTACATGTTGTAGTTTGCTTTTTTTTTTTGGTTTATTTAATTATTTTTTTATATAATAGGAGCCCAAGTGAAATTGATTTGGTCATCCGGTGAGTCATAATTTTGCCGTGGCAAAAACTGGATGACATAAATTGTAACCGTGTTTTCCAGCCAATATGATATGTCGATCATAAAATGTTGTCTTGTTTTGTGGCCAATATAATATTTGAGCCANTTTTAATTTTAGTTTTTAACTGTTCTGTGATAGTTCTAGTGGGGCCTTATTCATTGGAGATGTTTTCCAAGCTTTTATCTTTTTTCCTATTGGTTTGTCGTATGACAGTTAGGGGTTTGGAGACTTTTGTTCAATGTTTTAAAAACCGATTCGACCCGGCCGGTTCAACCGGTTGAAACGAAAGCCAGGGTGATGATCTGTCCATTGTAAACCGAGTTTTTGCTGACACTTAAACCGGATCGAACCACCGGGTTTTGATAGACCCGGTTCGAACCACGGAAACTAGCCGGTTCAAACTATATGAAAGAAAAAGAAAAAGACTTGTGTAACAGGATGATGTATTCAGTCATTGTTGTTTGCGTAATTGATTCGTATGCTTTCTAATATTGTTATAGACTGACGACAAATTTCAAATTTTTTGTACATTAGCGTTGAGTAACAAGATGTGGTGGTGATGGTTAAAAATGGGGATCACCGGTTCAGTAGCTAGGTGAGGAAATTTATCAGTTTATGAAACAGTTTGTGTTTTGCAAAAAAAGTTACAGGTGGAATGAGAAGAAAGAAATATCCAGATGTAGGTTTGAGGTGATAACTTGACAAGGTAGGGATGGTACCAAAACCAAATATGACCGGGTGCATAAATTTTTTTGTACTTAATATAATAGAGTTAATAAGTGAACGAAAACGAAGAATTCATTAAAACAGTAAATAAATGAACATATTACCTTCTAATCAGGGATCATACGATCTTCCATAGCGAAAAAATGCTTACATATACCTCAATTTTAACATTAAAACATTTTTCTTTCTTTATAGTACAAGTTAAAACGCCGTTAAAATAATCACCGTCCATCCGATTACGCAAATCAGTTTTAATGAGCTTCATTTTAGAAAAATATCTTTCAACGGTAGAGGTAACAAAAGGCAAGACTAAAGTCAACTTCAACAACCGATAAACCAAATGAAGAAATGTATGCTTTTTCTTATCCACCATCTTCTTAGCAAGTTTGGCAATTCTATCCAAGTTAGCAAAATGATCATTATCATTACACATAATCTGTTCATAGACTCCAAGTTCCATAGTAAAAGCTAACATTTCCTTATAAGTAAAATCACATGGATACATCTCACTAAGATTCACAAACTTTGATATGCAAAATCTGAAAATAAACCATGTGGACTCAACGCCACCATACAGTCTAGTAAATTAGTGCTTCCCTCACTAAACGATCTTCAAACTCTTGAATTTGCATATCCAAAACAGTGTTGAATATATCAACAAATGATGTTGATTTGTTATTCTATCCCTTCGACAACTTGAATTAAAGTCAACCATGTTCGCTATCTCAATATCATGTTTATCACAAAATGAAGTTACATTCTTCAAAAGTGAAGCAAAACCCGTCGCCCTATGATAGCGGAACTTTGTAAAACTGAATTAATTTTACAATCTTCCTAGGTAGTGTAACTAATCATTGTAGTGTAGAATAGTCAAGACACGGGGGATTGATCTTTCTCTAGGGGAATAGCGAGGTAGGCTCGAAGTGTATGTCGAAATAAGTCTAAGGGTTGAGGGAAGATTATTTATGGTCTTTTTATATTTATTTGAAAGCAAGTAAGATCTGGGGTTTGGAAGAGTTTGGTTTTTTTTAACTACAGTACTAAATTAAACTAAAACTAAACTAACTGCAAGGAAAAGTAAGTTGGTGAACTTCTTATAAGAAGAAAAAAGTATTTACTTAGAATTTCATTACTCCCTAGTTAAATCATATTATCTTGTCGAATTGTCACGTCCTTGTTAAATGCAATGTGGATGTATTCCCTATTACCGGTTATGGGATGGTCAGGCCATACATCTATAGAACTATTCTCAGTGTACGACACCTATATGAACTATCAAGCACACCTTTCGACTAGCCTACGCATTAAATACTTCACATAGATTAATTAAACCAAAGACATAATTAACTAGTCATGTTTTAGTGAAGTTCAAGCTAGTATATTTTCCCTAGCTAGTTTTCCATCACCACTGTTAACTCATTGTCTCATCACTTTTCACTCCACCATCATCGATCACTACCAACATGGTGTAATAAGACAACCAACATCATCACACAAATATACCCTACATAAATTCAAATATACTCACAATACACTCGCATACTCAAACATAAAGAAAAGAACTCGGTCGATCCATAGACCGACTTTTTTTCGCCAACAATCGCGTCGTGTGGCTTGTGTGTTTTAGTGAAGGCGCGTTGTTGGAGGGGCAAAGACGCATCTGAACGACGCTATTACACTCGGCCCTAATACTTATACAAGTCAACAATTTTATAATACTATGCATGTATCCGTACGTAGCGACGAACTTTTATAGCGGAAATAGTTATAGTTGTAATAATGTAGTTAAATGTTTCATGTAACTTTTAGCAAGTGACGTTGTTGGGTCTGAGAAACCGACCAATTGTCTCTGACAAGTATTTAAACATAAAATATCCTAAATAAGCCTTCTGTAGGTCAGTGAGCATAAAGTCTCTGACAAAGATCAGAGAGTATCTCGCTTCATAACTATCAATGTGAACCTGATAGTTATCAGAAGTAAGATACTCCCTGAGAGTTCTCAGACAGGAGATGACTCACTGATAAAATCAGTGAGTGTTGTATAAAGCTCAAACGCCTGTATGGCTTTCAGGAAAGTCGAAGACCAACTGAAGAAAACAACTCTCATAAACTGCTGCGGTGTTAGGGAGTGAAGTTACAAGGAACTGACAAATGTCTCTATGAATCTGAAGATTTGATTTTGTATTACAATCATAACCTCTGAGTGCATGGGCGGGAAACTTATTACGGAAGATAAGATCAAATACTTATCGAGATACGAGAAACAGGCATTGGAACTATAAGCTGGCAAATCGGTCAAGCTGAAAGTAAGTTTTAGACTAGCTTACTAGGCACGTGCCTATCTATATCAAGTGGACAACTTACTATGCAACCCACATGCAAACACTGTTTCCCTTTTTATTCAAGCCATGGTTGTAAACGAAGTTAAGTAGAGATTAATACAAAGAAAATAATACAAAGTATTATGGTTAAAATTTGATAAGGATTTAAAATGTGCGTTTTTAGGGGGTCCTTTAGTCTCTAAACTTATAAATATTTGATCATTTATTGCCCTAAATCGCTTCTTTTCACATTTTAGGTACTTGGGACGTGAAAGTTGGAAATCGACATGTTTTTGGCTATTTTGGACAAGAAAACGAAGAAAACAACCGAGTCAAGAATTCGTCAAGAAAAGGAGTCCGGACGGTGTCACAAGCTACAACATGACATCGTCACTTGCATTTCGACATGAAGATTTAATGCAAATTTTATAAGTGACGGCTCAGACAAATATGATGGTCTAAGAGTTGACGGCTTCACTACCATCATGACGGCGTCAAAGATTAATAGGGACGGCGTCACAATGACGATACAACTAGAGACGAAACCCTAATAACGGCGGGCTGACGGCGTCACATCCATAAAGTGACGCCGTCACCAGTGTAAACCTATATATATTTTCGTTTGTTTTTCATTATTCGTGTAACATCTTGGAGTGATAAACCCTAGGACGAATTTCAGAGTTTTGTAAGGCTTTTTCTAGCCACCAAACCTATGTTTCATTAAAGATAAGTGATTCCTCTTTAATCATTCAATATGTCTATGTATTGTTTGATTATATGTTTTTCTTCTCTTCTCTTTAACATGCTAGGCTAAGTTACTTAGTGTTTGCTTATATTTGAATAAAACATAGTTATTAATTATTGATTGTTGTCTCGCGTTAGGAGTAGGAAAAACGGCTTATTCTTTAATGTATTAGCTTGTACATCTGACTAAACGCTACACTAGAGTGCACTAGTTGTTTTATTCGTTGTATTTATTGCGTAAATGGTGGCTTGTTGATATTAAGAGTTTTAATGATCTTAAGATTCTTAAATGAGACTTATACATTCATAGAGTAGGGGCATTTGGCACCTCCCTACGACCAATATTAAGGAATACAACACGCCAATTAAAAATAAGGAAGTGACAATTCGACTAATCAATAAGAGATAACCAGGGAGTAAGGATAATTTATGTAAACACTTTTATCTATCTTAAGAGTTACCATCATTATTTTCAGCATTATTAGTTTTAATTTAGTTTTTATTAGTTTTAAAAAATCCACTCTTCTAACCCCGAGATATTTTAATTTGCTTTATAAAAAATATAAAAAAATACAAAAAGAATCATCCTATTACTATATGTCTAGACCTAATTCGTCATACACTTCGGCCTTCACAATACTATTCTCATATAGAACGATCAATCCCCCGTGTCTTGTCTATACTACACTACAACGGTTAGGTACACTGCCTAGGAGGATTGTAAAACTTCTTGTGTTTACAATATCGCCATTAGAATCCTCCTCTCCTAGAAACAATAAAAGCAACTAGTAGTCTTTTGTTGTTTGAGTTTGGAGAGAATTTTTCAACAATGGGGGTAGTTTTTCTGTAAGATATCCCTTGTAAATCTGGTGATTTATTCATTAATAAAATTTATAAAAGTTAGAAAAATACAATGGTGTTATTAGCATGTATGTGTCCTTCTCAAGCAAACCCAACCTCATCAATGTTGATGTTCATCAGTTTTCCTCACTTGCTAAAACTGTTGTTCTTATCCTTCATGGTTTGCATGAACACGTGTGCTCAATCGGACTCAACAAGTGGTATCAGACGGGTAGGTTTTACACAAAGCCAGAACCATCCACGACCAACCCCACCAAATTCTACCATTCCCAAATGACATCAGGGAATACTCAGGAAATGAAGTATACCCTATGAAACTTCACTGAAGACAATAGCACAAAAGTATTAAGCCTTCTTTATTTCTTTAATACTTTGTTGTTTATGTGTTTGTGAGCAGACGCTGTCATGCTCACTTAGAAACCATTCAGTTTAGGCTATTTTTTAATGATAAAAGACTGTCGACTAGGAAATGATGATCCTACAATCTTTGATTTACTTAGAATAGCCTACTATTATTAAAGTGCTGAACCACAAGTGTCTCAGGATCTTCGACAAAAGAAGATCATGACCCAAGAGTCAATGACATGTTCAGCAACAATAAGGACTCAGAAGATAACTAAATTGTTATTCTTTCCTTGTTGTAAAAACAGTAACATCAGAAATATCAACATATATCGTAAAATCTTTTATATTTTCAGATGTAAAATCAGTAAGTAAGAAGAAGCCGTTATGCTCACTTACTACTGATAATAAGTCTATTTGTATATTTAAATAGGGGGAGATTGTGGGGTTTGAGAAACCGACCCAATCGTCTCCGACAAGTATATAAACATAAAATAGCCTAATTAAGCCTTTTGAAGGTTATTGAGCATAAAGTCTCTGACAATGATCAGAGAGTATCTCACTTCTTAACTATCAATGTGAACCTGATAGTTATCAGAAGTGAGATACTCCCTGAGAGTTCTCAGAGAACATGTCTCACTGATTATTATTCAGAAGATGACTCACTGACAAAATCAGTGAGTGTTGTATAAAGCTCAAACACCTGTATGGCTTCAGGGAAGTCGAAGACCAACTGAAGAAAACAACTCTCACAAACTGATGTGGTGTCAGTGAATGAAGTTACAAGTAGGGATGGCAAAAGCACCCGAAACCGATGGGGAAAACCGAAACCCGAACCGGTTGGGTCGGGTTCGGGGACGGGTTGGCGGGCTTGGATACGGGTTTGGGTATTGATATAATTTTTTTGCCGGGTACGGGTTCGGGTACGGGTTCTGGTAATACCCGCCCGATTACCCGTACCCGTACCCGTATCCGTTTACCCGAATCTACACCCACTTTATTGATATTATAATTAACTAGAATATATATACATTATCTATAATTTCTTCCATTATATTTTTTATATACGTATCTCTATTACATAACATATTTTATTTTGTACATGAATTATTCAAACGCATTAAATTGTTTGATACGATATTCATTTTCTTTAACTTAAAAAAAAATCAATATATTAGTGTGTTTTCCTTCGTTTTTTCGGTGGATTTTAGTGTGACTTAATCTTAATACCGTCATTTTGTCCATATATTATTCAATTGGGGATAGCCGAAACCCGCGGGGAAACCCGAAAAACCAATGGATAATATTAATCGGGTACCCGCCGGGTAATGGGGCGGATACGGGTTTGGATATTATAAAAGGGTACGGGTACAATAAAACCCGCCCCGAACCCGACCCGTTGCCATCCCTAGTTACAAGGAGCTAAAAGCAACACCAGAGTCACTGGGAACTGACAAATGTCTCTATAACTCTGAAGACTTGATTTTGTATTACAACCACAACCTCTGAGTGCGTGGGCGGGAAACTTCTTGAGGAAGATAAAATCAAATACTTATCAAGATACGAGAAATAGGCATTTGAACTATAAGTTTTCAAATCTGGCAAGCCGAAAGTATGTTTCAGACTAGCTTACTAGGCATGTACCTATCTATAGCAAGTGAACAACTTACTATGCAACTCACATGTAAACATTGTTTCCTCTCTTGTATAAACCAAGGTTGTAAACGAAGTTAAGTAGAGATTTATATAAAGAAAATAATACAAAATATTATGGTTAGAATCTTCCTCTCGTAGAAACAACAAAAGCAGCTAGCAGTTTTTTGTTGTTTGAGTTTGGAGAGAATTTGTCAATGACGAGGGTAGTTTTTCATAGGCTATCCCTTGTAAATCTTGTGATTTATTCATTAATAAGATTTATAAAAGTTGGAAAAATACAATTGTGTTATTAGCATGTCTGTGCCATTCTCAAGGAAACCCAACCTCATCAATGTTGATGTTTATCAGTTTTTCTCACTTGCTAAAACTGTTGTACTTATCCTTCATGGTTTGCATAAATGAGTAGGCGCAATCGGACCCAACAGACGTTGGCAATTTTTCATCATCACCTGAGACGACAACAACATCATAACAGTTTATAGTTCAACAAATTGGCATTGTAAATATGGATCATGATCGAGAACAGGGCTGAGATGAATCTATAAAAAAGAAGGAAGAAAAAAAAAGGAAGTTGAAGATTGTGTAATTTGGAAATAACATTATATTTAAAAACAACATTATTCAACAATATCTATATCTATACTATCTATAATGGAAAAATGGTCAAACTTGAAAAAGTTGAGTCTTGAAAGTTGAGTATTGAAAGTCAAATGTGAGAGAAAAATAATGTAATTAATACTCTTATTAAAACACCCCATTACTTAAAAGTACAATGATTTATTCACATTGTACAACCAATTAAAAACATATCTATCAAATTAAATACAACCAATTAAAACACAAACCGGGTTGACCCGGGACGCTTCAAACTCGGCGGGTTGACCCGGTTTAATTTGACCCGTTTTCGACTCAACCTAGCAAGTTGACCCGGTTTAAATCGACCCATTTTTCAACCAGAACGATTCAACCGGTTGAACTACCCGGGTCGAACCGGGTTTCAAAACATTATCCATTACTTAAAAGTACAATGATTTATTCACATTGTACAACCAATTAAAAACATATCTACCAAATTAAATACAACCAATTAATACAAATCACAAACCGGGTTGACCCGGGACGCTTCAAACCCGACGGGTTGAACCGGTTTAATTTGACTCGTTTTCGACCCAACCTAGCAAGTTGACCCGGTTTAAATCGACCAATTAAAAACATATCTACCAAATTAAATACAACTAATTAATACAAATCACAAACCGGGTTGACCCGGGACGCTTCAAACCCGACGGGTTGAACCGGTTTAATTTGACTCGTTTTCGACCCAACCTAGCAAGTTGACCCGGTTTAAATCGACCATTTTTTCGACCGGAATGGTTCAACCGGTTGAACCACTCGGGTCAGACCGGGTTTCAAAATATTATGTTTAATTCCCAAATCTTCAAACTTTTATTATTTTTCATTCATAACCTATAAACCTTTTTTATGAATAAACTATTTGTCGCTATAAAATCCCGTTGCTATGCACGGGTACTCGTCTAGTTACATATGATGTGTGTATGTCAATTCTTGAATCTTGAATTCAAGAAAATCTTGAAAAGTTAAAAACTATTTGAGGAAACATATTAAATACAAGATTTGATAGTAATAGGTGTATGTCAAATTGACTTTGAATTTTTAATAAGGCAACACACGGTTTCATCAGTATCATGCGAATTACTAACATCAGTATCATGCATTTATATAATTTGCAAACTTGAAACTGAAATCTATACTCTCCACTACTTACAAAGAGTGTATGTGTTTTCTTGAATCTTATGTATTTTAAAAAAACACTCTTTGTATTTCGTAAAACTTACGTTTTGCATAAAGGGTCGAACTAAAATCACGATTTCGCAAGTATTATTATTTGATGTTGTACATTATCGCTTTACGCGGGCATTCGTCTAGTTTGAAAGAAGACATAAAAGCATAATGGTAATTCAACGTTTTTTATTTTGAAAGTTCTAAATAAATAAATAAATAAATAAATAAATGAAAAAAGATGGATGAGGCGTGAAATGAAGTAAGGGCCAGTTTGGTTTGGGTTAATCCCACTGTAGCCTTCGAATGAATCAAAAAAAAAAAGGTTGATTGGTTGTGAAAGTTATTCCTGGACACCCACTATTTGCTACTATTTCGTATTCTCAACGTAGGATTGAGATGAAACCTGTGGGCCTATATTTATTATACTCACAATCACTTTATTATTTAAACTAGTTATAATGTCCGCGCACGCGCGAGTTTTTTAAAAAAAAATAATTTGAATAATATATTTTTATTTTTAAAAAAACAAATAATTTAATCTTTGTTTTGTTTGATTTATGATTTTTAATAATATTTGTTTATTATTAAAGATAATCATTTAAAAAATTTAATCCTGTTGTTACATCTTATCTATATTTTTTTGTATTTATCTTTTACTTGTGTAGTATATTAAGAAAACAAATTTTTAAAATTTTAAATTAAAAAATAATAATTAAAATATTACCTAAAGAAATATTCTTTTTTCCCGAAATACGAAAATACCCACTAAGGGTTTTGTTTTATTATATAAAAGATTAAAATATAACTTTTAGATATAATTTGATTATAATATTAATTAAAATATATTTTCTCCCTCTTATACACAAATCCAAATCCAAATCCAAATCCTAATCCAAATTTAAATCCAAATCCAAATCCAAATCCTAAACCCACCCATATACCAAACGGGCATTAAAGATAAGGGTTCTCAAAAAGAGAGTACCAAATACCAAAAGTCTTGGGGACTTTATAAAAAAACATGGAACATAGGAGTAATAAGTGAAATCAAATAAGCCCAGCAGTACACAGAGGAAGAAGAAAAAGGAACATGGAGAGAAAACAAACTGAAATGAAACCTAAACAATCTGTTCGTTGCATCGTCAAACTTGGTCAACCATATCTCTCTTATTTCACTTTTTATTCTATATATGTTTGGAAATAATAATTTTTCGGTTTTGTGGAGAATGTTTTAGGAAAAACCCAATTTGGAAGTGATATATGTTTTCCTTGTTTCGTACTATTTTTTGTGTTTATATGAGGTGTGTTCTCCTCCGACTATTATTACAACGAGACAAATGAAAATAGACGTTAGTATGTTATGAAGAAAAGGAAGAAAAAAAATCTTCAATAAACTCATATCGTATCTGGGCATACTAAATTTTTTATCTAAGTTTCAGAATTAGATGAACCTTTTTCTAGTAAGGTAGGAAATATTCAGTTCTAAGGAATGAAGTTATCACTCAACAACTCAGTTATTTCTCTACTCGAGTTTTGTGATGCCTAACTCCTATGCATTCGCTTTAAATATAAGACTTGTTGTGTAATATATCTAGATCACGAACTGATGATAATGTGTGAATTCATTATAGGAGGTGCTGCAATCACTTGTAAGAATGAATTTGAAAAGATTAATGAAGACAATCTTGTTACGGTTTCTTCACAGTTGCGAGAAACAATGATGTCAGCATCTTCATCCGAGTCAGTACTTGAAATGGATTGGAGCAAACGACCAGGTGGAATTTCAGAAACTTTAAACAGAGTTGATGATTTTAAACAACAAGAAATTTTGGACTGCAACAGTTTCGTTGTTATTCATGGAGCAGGTCAGTAAGCAATTTTGCTACTTATGCGTTCACTGTGAATTGTATATCATGATTGTTTAGCTGAGAAGTCGTTTTTCACTGCAATCCAATTATTATATGTGTGCCTTAGGGTCTTTTGGTCACTTTCAAGCTAGCAAATCCGGTGTTCATAAAGGGGGATTGAATCAACCTCTTGTAAAAGCTGGTTTTGTTGCTACTCGTATTTCTGTAAGCTCTAAACTTTACGCTTGACCCTCATTCTCTTTATACCAATTTATCCTTATAATCTTCATTGCGATGTCTAAGGAATTAATATTAGATTACTTCTAAGTTTATGAACCTGTCGTGTTTCTCGTATTATTAGGTGACTTCCCTCAATCTTGAAATTGTTAGAGCCCTTGCAAGAGGTACAATTCTGCTTACAAACTAAGCTTGCTGCTCTCACTTAATAGTTTGACTTCGGAATATGTTCTCAGCCGTTGCCTCATTTTTCTAATTCTATTTAGACTCATTTTTATACCCTTGAACTTTTTCAAGACTTGTGTTTTGTGTTTTATTGCAGAGGGCATTCCATCAGTTGCAATGTCTCCATTTTCATGTGGATGGTCAACCTGTGAAAGAAATGTTAGTATGCATTTCAAAACCCATGTTTTATCTGTTTTATTTATTTATTTATTTATTTATTTATTTTTAATATATATTTATAAACAGCAACATTAATTAGCGTATTGTGTTAATACAGATAGCTTCTGCTGATGTGTCAACAGTGGTCGAGGCCCTCGACTCCGGTTTTGTTCCAGTAAGTTTTGGTATCTCACCATTTCTTGCAAGTTTTAAGAGATATTAGCTTGAAAGTCTGACTAAATAATCATCAATCTAGGTTTTACATGGGGATGCGGTCCTTGATGAGTCACTGGTATGTAGTATAACAAGAGGGTTGCTTCTATGGCCTTGGTAATAATTGATTACCATCTTATATCATCAAATCTGTAAAGAAATTTGTTTTTTGTTATAGGGCTGCACTATATTAAGTGGTGATGTAATCATAAGTCACCTGGCAGCACATCTAAAGCCCCAATTTGTTGTGTTCCTCGTATCCTTACACCCCATGCTTTATTCTTTTACTTTTTTCGCTTAATTATAGTGTTCCACTTGTTTTTTTACTGTCGTAAGTTCCTATATAATGAAGACAGATGTTTTTGGCGTATATGACCGTCCTCCTGCAGAACCTAATGCTGTACTCCTTAGGGAGATCGGTGGGCACATTATCTATATCAAGACGTCATATACCCGAATTGATGTTTATACCATTGTTTGACTTGATTAAATGATGTCTATGGCAGCTGTACGTGAAGATGGCAGCTGGTCCGTTGTGAAACCATCATTTGAAGGCGCAGATAAGCAAGGTTATTACTATATGACTAATAATATAAAGTTTGTGGATGTCCTTAACTGTTGGTGAATATCTTAAATGCCTTTCAGTAATGACAAAAAAAGGATCAGAAGACATCCAGAATATAAACTATTGTTGTTTTAATGGCACAGATAAACTTTAACTTGATATTATGAATCTGTGATTTTACATGAAACAGTTGAAATTAGTGTAGCATCCCATGATACAACGGGTGGGATGGTGACCAAAATATCAGAAGCTGCAATGATAGCAAAACTTGGTATTGATGTGTATATTGTAAAGGTACATGTACATATCTACTCACTCAAACCTTGATTTCAATTTTTAGTCACGTTATTGATGAGTATTTTTCCTCTTTACAGGCAGCAACTGAACACTCATTGACAGCCTTAAGTGGCAAATTGAGAGAGAAAATTCCTGAAGATTGGCTTGGAACAGTTATCCGTTATGTTCCATGATACATGTGATCTCCATTATGGATTCGGCTTTCATAAACAAAGTTGACGCTTTTGGATGCTGAATCTTTTTGTTGTTGTATGAAGCAATTTGACTCGTTCAGACTTCAGAGTAATACAGCCAGGCAATTTGTTCATTATTTGTTGAAGCAGTCGTTCATCAACAGCTTTATACTTGTTGAGTTAAAACAACCATTTGAATTTGGATATACAAAGATATATCATGTACTACACATTGTAAAACCATGCATCTTCCAGTTGGAACTGCTAACATATACTGTATTGTTTACAATATAAATTTTGTGGAGTTTGTATCGCAGTCAAAAAATACAGATAAACAGAAACAATCACCAGCAAGAAATGTAGTGCAACACATGAAACCAAGGGACAAACCAAGGGGAACAAAACAGGCACTTCATAAGTTCACCGTTCACACGAATCGCACATCCCATTAAACGAGATGCAAAGTGTACAAAATCCTTCTCCTAATCAATCAAAACTAGAACAAAACAAAATTTTGTAGACGAAAGACACCTAATGAACATCTTCATAAACCACCACTGTATTCCAGCATATGGTTCTGAATCAGCTCTTAACCACATGAAATTCTTCATAGTAAAGCTAATAATAATTATCAAGCTCAATTTCAGCAAGTATACCCAAATTTTAGATGCTCTATGTTACTATACAGTTAACTTGCATTGAAGAAAACCTTTATATGTGCATTTTTTTACAACACGTAAACTACCAAGAAATTTTGACAGTAAGGTGGAATGAAAATAGGTATGGTTGCTTAAAAACCGATTTGTTTGCTTATGCGTTAGCGAGAGACCGGAGTATTTCACATGGAAAAATATGTATGATCCACTATGAAGTATGCAATTGAGTTCTTCATACATGAAGTCTTCGACTCGTTTGAAGAAACCTGAACTATAAGAGTTTCGTTTATGACTGTAAACCTAAACTCCAGGTTGAATTACCAGTTTTGGATGATGAATAGATGTGAAAGTCAGTTATTGTAAGTTTTATTAAAAGTCAGTATGGTAAACGAGTTGGTATTTGTAATAAGTTGCATTGCGTTTGGCAAGTCTCAAAGAGCTTACATCTCCAACTTCTATATACAATCCACAAAACTGAGTTTTGATGTAATTCCGATCCCATTTATTTGGACTTAAGTTTTTTAAAGAATGAATGAACAAAAACGAGTCTTTTTGGATCATTTGTAGATTGGTCATTTATTTCTTGAAAATATAAAGCAAAGGCGTTATCATAAAGCTTCAAACTTTAATTTGTCTATTCCAAAAGTTTTTTTGCATCTGTATCACAAAACGTACAAGCCACTAAAAAACAACAAATCAGCCAGATAAAGCCAACACAACATGATCAAAAGATATATTTTTGGTTGCCACAAAAAACGGCTAGAATCAATACAAACTACCTAGTGGATTAGAGAAGACATGATTTTAGCTTAGGATAATATTAATAAGCTTTGGAACCTGCTACAACAAGAACCAGGAACTCAAAAGTTGTGTACAACAACATATACGTCTATTCTGACAAGTAAATGAAGAAGAACCTGCAAGAACAAAAGCAAGTGTTCAAAATAATACACATTTTTTACACCCTGTGAGTACACTTTGATAAAGAAATAAACTAATATGATGGGAATTTTTGAACTTTGACCTTTGAATTTGGGTAGATAATCCACCTATTTTGAGCTACCAGCGGAAAATGAATCTATTTGTTGGTCATCTATTTCAACTATGTATATCTTTGGAGGTATTTCCCTGTAAAAGATTCACAATGAGCATTAAAGCAATACGTAAGGAAGTATATCAATAAATACTTATAATAATCTGTTCAACATTAGTTGACCAAGTTACCAAACTTTGGTTCGATGATTATATTTTAACAGGCAAAATGAAATTAAAACGGGTCAAAGGTCGTATGAAGGGCATTCCACATTCGGATGTTTGAATCCAAAAGAAATTGTTTATTGAAAGAAAAACTAAGCATTATTTTGACAGCCTAGATTTTAAAATTATATCTGATACGTCTATAGATTCAAAACACATATGAACAAAAAGTGTAATAACCCAATCCGTTTTGAACCGTTATCCAACCCAGTTGACTGCGCATTTTGGCACCCCCTAGTAATCCAGCATAAGTGCACTAAAACACAATATATAAACCTTGAATTGGCTAGATAGCCCCCAAGCCTGTTAAAACTGTTAACAACGTCAAAGTAAAGGAACAATGACGATGAGGGTGACATAATGGTCTCATCACTTAGGCGGTGTTTGATTTGCAGGCACCAATAATTAGTTACAGAGTGTAAAGGAAATGGGTATGGAACTATATAATTTTAAACCCTGCCCTTCAGGTGGCGGAGAATATCTAATTCAATGGGTATCGACCCTATTCCTAAAAACCTATACTCTTATAGTAACAAATAACCAAACCATATCAATATACAACCAAACAACCCCTTAGAATTATTTCCATTCATTATCATATAAGAATGTTAAATTATGTAATCGTATACCAGTAAGTGTAAAATCATGTTGGAACATATGTGTAAGACAGAGTCGAGAACATGAAAAAGTAATGCCTACAGAAAGAGGAAACATGAGAAGATATACTAACAATTCATTTGCTTCTTGGTATGTGTAGCTTGAAGCAATAGCCAGAAATTGCCCTTCACGGTTGTATGATAAGGAAGCAATACTGTTATCAAGCTTCGGCATCTGAAAGGATTATAAGATCATAACCGTGTTAACCAAATCTAAACAATGAAACAATCCCACTGTCCCATAGAAATTATTCAACACGTTCAAGAAAAACATCATTTCAAATTCCAATATTAAGAGCTACATCCATACTAAATGCTACAAAAATTCTAGCTCAGATACCTCAAATACTCTCCTTTTACTTTGAGCATTCCATATGGTGACATAACCGTCATTAGTACCAGTGACAAAGACGCCATAATTCCTAATACCAAAAGATTATCACTTTATCAGTGTAAATCTCCAAAACTTTCACAATAAATGAGTAGTCAAAGAAATACATACGATGGACTAAAAACAATATCATTCACAGCTGCAAGATCATGTCTTTTCTCCTTTGCCTTTGGAAGACATCTGAAAGCAAATCTGCAGGAGCAACAGATATGGAAAATGTATGTTATTCTATTGAAGCTTTGATAAAGTATCATCTTTTGAACATGAATAACAAATTAAAAGGTTTGTTGAGTTGCAAGATGCATTAACACACCCATCATTATCGGGGTTGGATGGATTAAAATACTTCAATGCCACACGCCCCTCAACTGATCCAGCCGCAAATCCTGCATTAAATAAATAAATAAGCCCACCCAAAAAATTTCAAATAAATGAACCGGTATGTCGAAAGTCAAAAGAGCAACTAATTTCGTACAGCAAGTGGTTTATTAAGGACAAGATTGCGAAAGTATGTCTTAACAGAACATGCTATAGAAACTAAAATAGTATTAAGCATCAATATGGACGTAGCGTAGTACAATGGTTATAAAAAATTACTATTGCTTACCTTGATCTAAATATGGCCGAACACACCTAATTTGGATATCAACACATTTGCTATAGAATGAACTGTTAAACTTCCGTAAATCATACATATTTACAGACGTCCCAACAGCAACCATCGCAATAAAGCCACACAGGGACATAGATTCAACCCCCACACTAACTGTATTTGCACCACTAAGAGTCTTCATAGAGCGTGAATCCCAACACTTAATCTTTTTATCCCAACCACCAGTAATGACTAGACCTGCATAAAAGAAGACCAATTTCTTTTATTTTAATAGAAAATGCCAAAAATATATGATATTTTTGTTGGCTGAGAACCATAATCATATTCTGTCATACAGAAACCTTAAATTGCCAAATTGGTACTTATATATATCCAGGCTTTTAGGAGTAACAACTATTTACGGTTTACCTGTTTGATCAGAATATTCAACACAGGTTGCTAAATCATCATGATTTCCAAAATTATCGCTGATTCCTGAATGCAAATCATACCTACAAAATAGTCACTATATTGGGTCATCTGTAGAGCCAAGAAGTTAGGATGAAAACAAATGAAGTTAGGATGACTAAATATCAGCAGTTCAGCACAATAGAAGATATTGTTAAAATTAAAACTGGCATGAAGGAATATGAATATGCGATGGAAATAGACGGAACATGGATATACTTATTGGGAGGGCCAAACTTATGTCTTCTTAACAAAGTGTACCAAATATAATTAATTTTTAAAGTAAATATACGTGAAACTTCAAAGTATTTGGGTGTTGGGGGGGGCTCCCCGTCTTCACTAAGGTCCATCTATGGCAATGGATGAAAACCAAATAGTGTAAAATCAATTACATACTAAAACTATGGAAATATGTTCACTATTCATTATTGTCCATTCATCAAGCCAATGTCGAAAGAATGCGAAGTTTTGACCAATCATATCTTATTCGAAGATAAAAATTCTTTATTGATAAAAACTAATTAATATGGATACTGAGACGCCTTGAATCCAATATATATCATAATGAAACGCAAGTATCACTAACTCTTAAATATCAAAGTTATGATGCAGCAACAAATTTCGTTCTTTTCCATTTAGGACTTTGCCTTTGACCTTCAAGATCAAACATTTTGTAATGATAAGTGCAAACCAACTCAGTTGCATTTAAAACACCCCTAGAATCTAAGATTTCCCCAACAAGACATCAAAATTATGCATTTTCCCGTCTTCAAACAGAGCCCGGGAGCACATTTATTCCGAGACCTCATATGTACAGTTTACTTTTTAAACCAAATAATAATTAAACAGCAGAAACCTCAAAACAAACCTGGTTATAGAACAATCCGAACCAGCAGTAAACGCAACCGACTCCCCTTGAAAACAACAGTCTAAAAGCGCAGCTTCCCCGGAAGCTTCAAAAACTAGCTTAGATTTATCCACATTGTACAATCTAAGATTCTGCACATTAAATACTTCATAATTCAATAATTCTCGTATATATATAGTATAGTAAGTTGCACTAGCACACAAAACAACAAACTCAGTATGAAAACAATAACTCACAGTATCCCATGAAGATATAAGAAGATTATTAGACATCGGAGCAAACCGAATCCTAGAAATAGCATCTTGGATCGGGTTTTCGTCAAACTCTAAACAGCTCGTATTCATCTTCTTCAACTGCAAACATTTTAAGTTACAGAAATTTAAGGTAACACATTGTATACCAATCGAATCAACAAACTGGATTTAGGGGTGTTTGTGGGAGCTCTTTTTTGGGCTTAAGCTTATGTCTTATTAGCTTATGACAGAAATGTGGAGGAATAGGCTTATAAAGTTACGTAAACCCATAAGCCACAAAAAAGGGGGTTTATCAAACCCTCTTATATAAGCTCATAAGCCCAAGCTTATAGCTTATCCAAACACTAAAATGAGCTTATTTAAGTTACATAAAGCGAATAAGCCCCAAATAAATGCTGAAACAAACACCCAATGCAACTACGTTTTTAAAAAGTAACTTGTTAATTGCAGCTACCTTATAAAAAAAAAACAACAAGAATACCGAACCTCGCGCTTTTTAGCTTATTAATGTAACAACTAGATACTTAATTTCATCTACCAATAGCAAAAATCTAAATAGGCATATAAACCCTAACAAAATTAAACTGTAAGAGAGAGATTTAGACAAACCTAGAGTGAATCGGCTGCTTTCGTTAGTTGACGGTGACGGTGGGCGGCAGGCGGAGTGGTTGTGCACGGGATACGGAGGGCGAGCGGTAGCAGGAGGTTTGAAATTGAGTGTTTCCCGCTATCTGTGTTTTGTGTGATTTTATACAGTTGCTTTTTTTTGTTGGTGTTTGCTTATTTAGAGGATGTTTGGGTTAAAATTTTAAACTATGGGGCAAAAATAACTACTGTATTAGACAAATTGGAAATGAAGTTGTAGATTGAGAATGAGATTTAAAATAAATAAATAAAAATAAAATAAAAATTATAATTTACATGAAGTATCATTTGATTTTAAGAGATTATGAAAGATTATTTTTTGAACATTGCATCCAAATCGTCAGTTTTAACACTTGTCAGGATCTTGTGAGTAGGAGGATAATTCTAGGTTTTTGTAGGAGAATTTAGCATTTCTCTTATTATTATTTTTTTATAATCTTTTAAAAGTTCTGTTTGTCAAATGAACTTTATAGTTTAAGTAGTTTATTTATTTTTTTAAAAAAATAAACATAATTTTTCAATAATCTTGTTTAGTTGATCAGCCTAGCTTAATATTGTGTTTCTTTGAAAAAGTAACTTTTTTACGACCATAATTCATATAATATCTCACATATTTCAAACTAAACTAAAATTCACAATATCATTGTTGATAGGTTAGTTACATACGATATATTATAGTTCGATCTTTACACTTTAGAAAATTGTTCAATTTCTAACTAAATTAAAAGCTAGTGGAAAATTAAAAGCTAGATGACGCATTACACCGATTGCATTATTTTTAGATGCTGTGTTTCTAAAAGTAACATCATTTTATAAAATTACTTTCAAACGGCTATTTTATTACGCTAGCAAGAAACTAAATAAAAGCAGACTAGGTTAAAATGTGTCTTTACAATAATTTTAGATGAACATAATCTGCTCTAAAAATACAATACCAATCCATGTATGTTTCGTTTTGGTTATGTATTCTTCATCTCTCAGTTCCATCTCTACCAGACACCCAGCAACTGAACACCCATAGATTTTGACAACCCAAAACAAACATTATTGACTTACTTTCTTTCAGTAGAGTTCAAAGACCAACTCTATATTCTAACAAGATTACATGTTATTGCAGATAGCATGGTTAAGTAGATCCAGTTATTCACGATTCATAAAGAAGTTAAGTGTAAGGATAAAAATGCCAAATGAAGCATCTAGCAGGAACAAGAGTCGAGAGATATAACATATTTACAATGTTTGCTATTAATTATAACAAATTTCAAACATCTCCCACACAGCTGACCAAACAAATTTCATGATTCTCTTTTTTGCAGAATTACAATTTCTGATCACCCAAAACACGTAAAATCATTCACCTTGAACATAAAAGTCAAACGTCACATCCATTGAACCAGAATCCACCCCTTTGTCCTTGTATTCCATGTTCATAATCGTGTTCTCTCCATCTTCTTCTTGATATTCCGCCTTCACACGCCTAACAGGTACGGTGACTGAATAGATCGTTCCAAGAGCCGCATCCGTCGAGACGCTGAGCTGAACTTTATCCTGAGACTCAATCACCACAAAATCCGAAAGGGCGTTGACGATATTACTGACTATCTTCTGTTTCGCCTCCTCACTGACTGCACATCGGTCAGAAAACAGAATCATTTTCAACCGTTGTTTAGCAACATTTGCGTTTGAGTTCTTTATCATTGTTGGTGATGGGAAGATGATCTTCCAGGCTAAATTTAAACGCTCAAAGAAGTTCATGTTTATGGCGCTCAACAGGAAGCTTTCTGCATCTTGGTTAAAGGAGCTTGTGGACATTTCATAGTCACTGATGATCCCAAGAGGTCGTTTAGCGTGGCATCGTGTGCTCTGCACATGTGCTATTGAAGCTGACCATTTATGCATATTTTCAGAAACACTAGATCCTCCATTTAGGAAATTAACAGAATCCACCTGTATTCAAGATGAAACATATTTATGAGAAACGCTGAATGTGGCAAAGTTGACCCATTTTTAAGTCTGGAATCTGGATTGTGTCTTATCTCAAACAGGTTAAATAAGAAAAATAGCTAAATAGGAACAGGTCAGATAAGAAAATTAGCTAACAAAGGACATTAATGCATAGAATCTTCTATATAGCCTTTAATTAAGTTTTTATTACTATCGCAATAAAAATAAATGGTCCAAAAAACGTGTTTAAGCATCAAACCAGCCGGTTTCAACTTATACTAGAAATGATCCCCAGGAACCCATTTCACCTATTACCCAACCTGCCAGACCGCCCTTAAGAAATACACATCAGTGTGACATATTGGGTGTGTTTAGTTGGTGAGAAGTATCCCAGTTTTTCAGGAACTTTTTCAAAGAAAAATGAAAAAACAGAAAACCTTTTTTAGTTGAAAAATGTTGAGAACTTTTTCTAAAACAATGAAAATCTCATTTCTCAAATTTTAACTAAAAATCTGGAAAGGCCAATTTACCCTTCTCTATTTTTCTCTTACTAGAAAATGAAAAATGCAACACCATCTAAATGGGCTTTTCATGTTCTTAACTCTTTCCTAGAGAAGAAAACCCCTTCTATTCTCAAGAAAACCAAAAATGAAAAAGTGAGAATTTATCTGCAACTAAACGCAGCCATAATTTCGAAGCATTCAAACTGTTATAAGTAGGACCATACACATAAAATGTGCTTAATGTATTTAAAGAGAAAAATTACATGGGCAAACAAATCTATTAAAACTAAAAAAGATGCGGCATAGGCTTAACACCTAGCAAAAGTGAACCTGTAATGGAAGATTTCATTTCTCTGTTCTTTATTAACTTTGAGAATTGAGAACTGTATATCCAATGGATATCAAATAAATACACATACACAAGGACCATAAGCTGTACAACGAATATGATTGACTATAATTAGAGTTATACGCTAGCTCCTTCCTAAAATAAAAGTAACATGCTACTAAGCGAGTGGCTTGACAGTAGTGCTTGAGTATTGATAAAAAAAAATCCAGAATCTATCCTAATAATCACTAAATAGGAAAATCATATGAACTAAAATCAATACTAACACAGTAACACTACCTTGGAAGCGTTAAAAATGGCTCAATGAAGCAAAAATGGGGCGCAACAGTGTAAAGTCAAAGGCAGCAAACCTTAAATTCAACTAGAGTTGAGTTATTCAGATCAACCTGGTTTGGTTACAGTCGTGAATTTAGTTATTCACTAAAACCAAATACAACCACAACAATAAACTAATCACTAATCAGTGTATCCACCATTACTATTTCGAAATCTTTGCCTAAACAATTACAGAAACTTATTATGCTCATGCAACAGATGGGAAGTGATAAATTTTCGAAGTCTATTGTCAAGTTCTATTGTACAGTGAATAAGTTGCAGCACTCTTCATCATTCAACGTAGCTTTACATTTCAATCTAAACCACAATTTATATTAATTACTACTCCGATTCCATAGCTACACATAACGAATTCCTTGAATTAGTTTAACTCGTTTCGAAACTTAACTCCAATTCGAACTTTAACAAGTAAACTTAACTTCACTTAAACTTCATATAAAAACCCAATACATCACCTACATTTAAATCCATAAAAAACCCCCAATTTCACTCAACAAACCAACACAGATCCAAATTAACACCACCTAACTTAACAATCAAATCCACATACAAATTAAATATATATAATCAATAGAGAGTCTGATAATTGATACCTTAGGTGGTGATGATGGATTGATGCGGATAGGTGAAGGACCTAATGCAGCTGATACTCTTAATTCACCTGATGATGATATCGCCATTTTTTATTATTATCTCAATTTGGGGGTTTGCTGTGTTTGGTTTTAGGGTTTGTTTGGTTTAGTAGATGAAATGAGGTATTGAGTTGATTTCAGGTCTTTACTAGTTTGGTAACAGTTTTTAGTCAAACTTTGACTAAGTTACTGTTTACAGTTGAAGTAAAGGTAAATTTGGAAAAACTATTACTGTATTTACCCCCTGTTGTATGTTTTTTCTTCAAAAAGACCCTTCTACTTTCTTTATATTTGGACTTTGGCGGTGAATTCTACTCCTCTGTCTGTGCTCTATTAAGTGTTGACTTTCGTAATGCACAAAATTTTAAAAAAATCCCTCTAGCTATACTTCACGCTAATTAAATATCATATCTACACGCTAAAATCTACTTTCATTGGTTGAAATACAAAATGAACACTTATTGCGGGACATCCTAAACTAGCAATGTGAACACTTAATGCCGGACGGAGGGAGTACTTCCAACCGTTGCGTAAACTCATATTCAAAATTCGTTGAGTAAACATTTTAAGATAGTCTAGGAAAATGTATGGTACGAGTATGGCAGTACTGGCTAAGTCGTGTAGATCAAAGCTAAAAAAACTCAACTTTCTCATGGTAGACTGAGCACAGATTCTTGTATGTTTAACTTTTTTTATTCTGTTATTTCTATTTACATTGGTCCACCAATCTTATGGAGTGTGAACCTGCGCCAATTGATTTGGTGGCCAAAGCTCACGCTCGTGAAAATGGCATTGCATTGATTGTGATTGGCAACGCATGCCGCGACATATTTTGACTTTTGTGTGCTTTGGCACTGCCATGCGGCCACCCATTCGGCGTATAAGATACAAATATTTATAAATACTTGTTACATCTATGTGACTATATGTATAAATTTGTAACTTGAGTAAATCGCCTGATATACACAAATCCGCAATATGTATTAACTTGCATTAACTTTTTGAGTAAATGCTATTCTATTCAGAGTATAGCGAGATACTTGATGTTGACGAGCATCTACGTGAGTGGGAAGTAGTGCCAAAGTTCGATAAAATGGTGTCAAAAATGCGTTTAAAGTATGACAAGTATTGGGGGGATTATAAAAAAAATCAGCCATTACATGTACTTTGTGGTGCTTTTAGATCCAACTATGAAATCGGAAATGCTTGGGGTACGGGTTTAGGCATTTGATGAAAAATGGTTGTATACCCGAGGAGAATGAAGATGAAGTGAATACACCATTGGAAGTTTTAATCGATCATGATAAAGAAGATAAGATTAAGGGATTGGTTTATGAGGTTGAGACCAATATGGGAGTTTTGTTTGGCTTATATAATGAAAAATATGGAACGAAGTTAACAATCAACTCAAGTGACGTGAAAAAATCATCATCAACTCAATGTACCAACACAACTTGTCGACGGGGTAATACTTTCTTGAATTCGTTTAAAAGTCAAAATTCAAATAGATCAAGCGGAGTTGACGACGAGTTGAGAAAATATTTAAAAAAACCACCAATTGAGTTAGATGATGAGGAGGACTTCGACGTACTTTTTACGGTGGAAGTTAAATAGTCCAAGATTTCCAATCGTTTCAAAGATAGCAAAAGGTAATAAATCTTAATCCTTTAATGTAGTATTACATTTAGTAAATTAATTGGCTAGTGATATCTGTTATTGCAAGTATTCCTTGTTGCTTTTCATGTCATGCTCTCAGTCCATGTTTGAAATATATTGGTTCTTCATTTAATTGAATGAAAAGAAGTTGTTTAGGCAGGAAGTTAGTCTTAATTCACTATTCCAAAAGTTTTAATCTTGACCAGGGTCAATTCCAAAAGTTTTAAATGGGGTCTAGGTTGCTGCTTAAGCATGATACTATGAATCTATGATTGATGCAATATGATACTGATGTAGACATACAACCTAAATCACAATCTTTATCTGTATTTTGTTTTGTTAATTGTCATATTCATAATATTCTGAAAGTTTATTGTTTGCTTCGGTTCATGTTTTTTAAATGTTCATGGTTTATTGATTAGCAAATCACCCTGCACCCGTTTAGAATCTGTCCAGTGGTAAGCGTTTGTAGTTGGATAATGAGCAATATTATACTAAATGACAAGTATGGTTTTGCCTATTTGATCTTATATCAAATGGTCGAGATAAACATGTAGCTAACTCTTGACCAGGGGTTCTGAATTATGTGACTTGTGGTTAGCTTGTATATTATTTTTTCTACGTATGAATTACTTTTGTTATAGATATATTGTCAATCCAAATATCCACCGTTGCTTCCGAGTCCGCCTTTAGCACAAGTGGTCGTATTTTGGACTCATATAGGAATGCCTTGTCGCCCAAAATTGTAGAACATTGCTATGCACTCAAAGTTTGGGTTCGTACATCACAAAAAAGCATCTACATGGATGATTTAGAAGATCTTATGAAAGATGAAGAGGTTATCAAAGGTAAATGGATTTTTGATTCATAAACTATAATAAAAGATACGTCGATATAGAGTTTTTTTGGTGTGTTATTAATTCGCTTTGTTGTTGTCATGTTATGCTTTTTTAGAAATGAAAGACGCATTGGACAAATTAAAGGGAGACAATGGAAATGGAAATGAAAATTAAAGGTATATCGTTGGATTGAGAAGAACCCGTTTGTGCTTTTGGAGTTTTGGTGAAGTTGAAAGAATGCTCAAGTGGTTTTCGATAAAACTCATGTTTCTTTTGCTACTGTGGCAATGTCAAACTTTAAAAGTTTATGTTTTAAAGTCTACTAATCGTTCTAGTTGGTGATAGTTTGTATCTATATTATGTCTTTTGCTATTGTGGCAATGTCAAACTTTAAAAGTTTATATTTGAAGTCTACTAATCCTTCTAGTTGGTCATAGTTTGTAACTTTGTATAACTGATATCACCAATATATCATGATCGAACCCTTTATTTTCAGAATGATCATATGATATTGTTATTTTTTTTGGATAACATACAACTGTTCGGTCAAACATGTCCAAAACCGAGGACCGACCCGACAGACCCGAGGACCGACCGACCCTACCCGAGTAGACATCGGTCCGGTCTCGGTCCTAATAAATTAGTGTTCTCGGTCTTCGGTCTGGTCCGGTCTTGGCCGGTCCGGTCCGGTTTTTGTTCGATGCTCAGCCCTCTCAGAGTACGCTACAAAAGAATTGTTATGTAGTGACACAATAAATAGTTGTCGCTAAAAGTTGAAAAACTGTCACAAAGTAAAAGGTGTCGACAAAATTACAAAAGAAGTGTCACTATCCTACACTTAAAAGTGTAGGTAGAGAATTAAGTAGATAAAAGTAAAAAAAATAAAATAAAAAGCGTGATGATCCAATTTTTTTCCTCTTAAAATACAATTTATTCAAAAAAGTGCCGCTAATTCTTAAAATGCTTGGGTATGTTTGGCACGAAGTGATGTGGAGCTTTTTGGAGTGCTGAGTAATAAGTATTTTGATTTTTAGTAGTTGTTTAACACGGTGAACTTTGCTATTTTCTAGAAGTGCTCATTTTTTCAATGTTTTTTTACTGCTACTCCTCACTGCTACATTTTGTCTCTAAAAGGTTTCATAAGTTTAACGATTGTTTTTGTGTACTACATTATATCAAGAAATTCTTTTATGAGAACCAACACCTTACAAAAAGAGAAAAATTCGGCATAAGAAGCAATGTTGCGGATCGTATTTTTGGTGACTCTCTCTAATCAAAGCCACTCATATTTAATTAGAAGGTGTTTAAACATACAATTTCGAAGATCGAGGAAATATATCATACAATCAATCACAGTCGTCGTCTATCCCCTTTTTTTTTTGGGTACATGTATTGATGATATTTTTACTTCATGATCGAGCTAAGTTCTCTTATATCATCGAGTAAGAGAGCAAAGTTCTTAGATGACGAGCCTGTCTCACCTATCGATTCTTTGGCAAGATTTTGCCACGCAGTTGCAGATTGTGTAAACATGCCTTGTCTTGTATCCATGACGTCCCTCACCGCCTTCTCAATAATAAACCGATCACAAGTAAGATCTTTCATGTCTACCCCCACCTTCCATACCTCTCCCACAAATCGACTATTCACTTGCTGGTCATAAAAGTACGGCCAACAAATAATAGGAACTCCATGTGCTATGCTTTCAATGGTCGAGTTCCATCCACTATGAGTTAGAAACACGCCTACGGCTGGATGAGCAAGGACTTCTTCTTGTGGAGCCCAATCAACAATACACCCTATTTCTTTTGTACGCTCTAGTAGTTCATTTGGAACTTGTGACTCGTTGTACTCACCAGTGATTGACTCAGGGCGTTTGACCCATAAAAAAGGTTTACCAGTATGAACCAAACCATGCCATATTTCGAGCATCTGGTCAACGTTGATTGTTGCAAGACTACCAAAGCTAATGTAAGCAACAGATTTTGGAGGGTGTTTGTCGAGCCATGACAAGCAAGTTTTATCCTCTTTCCAAACACTGTTCGAAGAGATGTTTTCTAGAATTTGTGTTGTATCAGCCAAGAGTCTCGATCTGTAAAGAGAGTGTAATGGGCCTATGGGATAAACATTTGGACAAACTTTTCGTATGTGTGGGAGAACTAGAGCATCTAACTCTTCAAATGTATTGAGTATGAGACCTTGAGTTTGAGGGGTTATAAGAGCTTGTTGTAACACAAATTGAAGTTCCATGTTTGACAAGTCATCAGTTTGGCAAAAACCAGCAAGATCCCGTTTTCTAAGAAAATGTTGTGTTCCTGGTACACTTGTTACCAGTTCATCTGATTGTTCCCCTAACACGTATAAAATTTTAACCATTTAGGCGGGACATGAAAAAATAATTAAGTAAACAATATCGAGAAAATACCCCTTTGAAGTTATACACTACTTATTATTAAGTTATTTCGTTAAACAACAAGTTTGATGGTATATATATGTTTCGTAACATATTGTAACACCCCCAAAATTCGTACAGCGGAAGACTTACAAGCTTTCNTTGTCCACGAGCAACATGGACTAATAGTTTGGAAGCAAAACACAGGAGTCGACGTCTCTAGACCTAGTTCAACAGCAAAACTAAAGAAAGCATCAACTATCATCACTGTTACTGGCCGCTCTGAACTTCTACTCCACCTTCCAGAAATCATCATATCACGAAACAGTGGTTTAGCCGCGGCATTTACAGCGTCAATCATTTCATCCAATTTTTCTATAGACACGGGGTTATCATGCTCAAGTCCATCAGGGATCGTCTCAAATTGGAAGTTTGGGTAGTTTCTGAACCTGGACAAGACTTGGGTGTGGCGAATGAGAGGACGATGGATGTAATCCGTGTTAAGAAATGTGACATGGATGCCCGAAATACATAGGAGTTCAGCTAACTTAAGAAAACAGCTAACCGGGCCTTGGAGTGGTGTTGGAAAGATTAGTACATGAGGTTCGAGAGTGTGTTTTGCATGGTCATTTTTGTCCATTATTAGATTGATTAGAGTTATTTTATGAAGCTTTAATTTATGGAAATATATGATGTAAGACAACGTTCGTATGAGAAATATCAACAAGCTAGATAATGTTTTAGAAACATGGCGAGTGGCTAAATATAATCGAGGCTGTTGCCAATTACTTAATCAAATTCCGAAATGGAAGGAAAAAAAACAGCCAGATAATGTAGGGTCATGTAGAATGGTCCTCGCAATGCAAGTTGGTTCAATTGGTTGGTCTTGAGGAATGTTACATGTCAAAAATCATACCATGTGTACATTTTTAACGAATTTAAGGACAGATTTAATTTGCCCTTATACCAACTGCACAGGTCCCAAATATCTAAAGGGCCTCCAAATTTCAGCTGAGCCCATCAATAATTCAGCCCATTTACTAGGTTCACCACATAGGAGGTTACGTACATATCACATGAGTAAGTGTAGGACTTTGTTTAAAAAAAAAAAAAAAAAAATTGAGTGTAGGACACCATATAAAATTAAAAACAACCACTCGATTTATAAACAGGGTAGCACCGAAACGGGAACGGCATAGGGATACGGGAACGTTACGGGAACGGGAAACGGCAAAAATCAAAAATTCAAGATACGGGTACGGCATAGATACGGCAATTAAAAATATTAAAAAATTAAAAATATATTAACGAAAATCCAACATAGATAATTGTTGATGTAAAATGTAAAATCCAAAAGTACTACATGTTCCAAAGATAATTAACTATCAATAACCAAATCTTGTTCAAACTCCGGTTCATCTAGTGATAGATCAGCAAACTCCAAAAACCCTACATCTTCCATAGAATCAAAAGCATCTCCACCCACATCCCACATTTTTTCATCATCAGTTGGATTCCTTGACAAAAGTCGTAGATTATTATGGATGAAAACCAAGTCTTGAGCACGACTTGTAGTCAACTTATTCCTCCTTAGCGAGTGAATAAATGAATAAGTACTCCAATTACGCTCAGCACAAGAAGACGAACAAGGTTGTCCAAGTAATCTTAAAGCCAACGTCTGCAGAAAAGGAGCTTGAGCACCAAAGTTAACCCACCAACTCTTGGGTTCCATAGTACCCATCATTTCAATGCTTGTTAAATCAGAAAAACATCCACTCTTTGTTGATAACATTGTATACTCATCAAGCACTCTCCTACGCTCATCAGGATTAGGAAACAACCTTTTAAAACAATTCGCCCTTTCTAGTGAAATTTCTCCATCCCTATGTGGAGCACTTCTTTTTTTATCCTCGAGTAACCATTCATCACTATAATATCTACAACATTTAAAAGTCAAAACATAAGTATATAATACATAATAGTAATCAAGCGTATAGTTTAAAATCATATACCTTGGATTTAAAGAGTGAGCTAAACAATGTAGGGGAGTGTTATTCTTCGCCCATCTAGCCACTAAAATACCATGCACAACATCATAAAAGATACTTTTTTGAGATGTCGGACGTTTTTCTTTCTTGTATATCTCAATCTTCACTTTCTCAATCATCGAATCCCACATCTCATACACCAAGTGCAAACATGGTTTGTCGGTGTCACAAACTCTAATCATCTCATATATAGGTCCAGTGAAACTAAGAATATATGATACTTGATCCCACCATTCATCATTCACAATCTTTTCTTTAACATAGTTTGCTTTCACAGTGTCATCTTCTCTATAAGAAGACCATTCTTCGCTTATGACCATAGCTTGAAGACCCGTTTTGATAAGTTTAAATCTCTTAAGCATCACAATGATGTAGGCAAAGCGAGTATCGGCAACCGAAAGCAGTCTAAGAGAAGTAAACTTGGAAAAAATCGATAGTCTCATGTTATGGTTCATGATGAAATTTTTTATTGCAATCGCATCCGCGTGAACATCTTTTATCCAGCTGCACTGTTCATATGCTAGTGCATTTGTATCCACATTATTTGGTGAACAAATGTTCTTCACAGCAAGATTAAGTGTATGAACAACACATGGTGTCCAATAGATGTTAGGAAACTCACCCTCTATAATTTGTCCAGCCGCCTTACAATTTGCTGCATTGTCAGTAATGATTTGCACAACATTTTGATTACCAATTTCATTGATGACTTCTTTCATCAAATCAGCAATAAAAAATCTATCTTTTACTTCCCCAAAACAATTCACTGCCTTTAGAAACAATGGACCATTGCCTGAGGTAGCCATGAAATTGATTAGAGGCTTTCTTGTAGGATCACTCCAACCATCACTCACAATAGTCACACCTCTTTCTTTCCATGTAGACTTAAGGGGTTCCAATTGCCTTTGGACATTATCCTTTTCTTTTTGTAGTAACGTTGTTCTGAGCTTATTATAACTAGGAGGTACATAACCATCAATTTTGTTGGCAGCAGCAAACTGAAAAGCCCTATGATAGTGTGGATTTCTTGCAAGATTAAAAGGTAAACCTCCGGTATAAAACATCCTTGCTATTTCTTGATCTAGTTGGTCCCTAGTTTCAACACCAAAAGCTCTTTCAAGAGGCCCTGAACTACCTTTTCTTTTCTTAAATCCAAGACCAGCTTCACATGGCAAAGCGACTTCTTTCGCTTTTGACTCGGCTTTCTTTGCTTCATACGCTTCTTCTAACTGTTTCATCTCTAATTTTTGAGCCGCTGTTGCGGACTTGCAAATAGAAATCCCAAAACCTATAAAATATGTGTAGTTTATAAGCCATTCAATTCTACAAGTATTAAACAACTATTTTCAATTAATAACAAATATTTTCAATTTTGTAGTGAAGAAGCAAGCATTTGTAATCGATGTAAATGAAGACGTTATGACGAGGAAGATCAAGAAACTACGCATTGTATATTTGTATTTGTAATCGTTCAAAATCAAGAAGCAAGCAGCCAAGCCAAGCATAGCAAATTTTTTACCTTATTGTATCAAGAAGCAAGCAGCCCCAAGCATAGCAAATTTGTAATCGATGTAATTAAATTTTTTACCTTATTGTTAGCAAACATAGCACATTAGGACAGTTTACAAAGCAATTACTAAATACTAATAGTCTAATACACATGAAAACAATTACTAATACCAGTGATCTTGTTGTTGGACTCGTAATTTGCTACCCTTATTTTATTGGACTCGTTATTTGCTACCGACTAAATACCAGTGATCTTGTTATTTGCTACCCTTATTTTGTTGGACTCGTTATTTACTACCGACTAAATACCAGCAATTACTAAATACTAATAGTCTATATAGAAAACAATTACTAATACCAGTGATCTTGTTGGACTCGTTATTTGCTACCCTCACTAATACAAAGCAAATATATAGAAAAGTTTACTAGGCCAGTTTACATGAAAACAGACAAATATATAGAAACAAAACAATTACTAAACACAGCTTATTAAGAATACAAGACAAATATATAGAAAAGTTTACAAAGCAATTACTAATACACATGAAAACAGAAACAAAACAATTACTAATACAAAGAAATTACTAAATACGATATGTTCAACTACAATTCTACAAAGATTACCTTTTAGACCTAGTAAATGTGCTCTAACCCTTGAATAGGATCCTTTTCTAATGTCGTTACAAACATTGCATTTAAATTTCCAGCATCCTCCTGATACACCTTGCTTCTCGAGTTTAGTCACGTAACTCCATAACGGAGGTTGATCCGTATCAGCATTTGATGATCCTTGTCCTTGTGTTTCTTGAGAAGACGAAGCCATAAGTGTTTCTTGTTGTGTTTGATAAATTGTGTCGTATAAGAAAATTACTAATACCAGTGATCTTGTTGTTGGACTCGTAATTTGCTACCCTTATTTTGTTGGACTCGTTATTTGCTACCGACTAAATACCAGTGATCTTGTTATTTGCTACCCTTATTTTGTTGGACTCGTTATTTGCTACCGACTAAATACCATCAATTACTAAATACTAATAGTCTATATAGAAAACAATTACTAATACCAGTGATCTTGTTGGACTCGTTATTTGCTACCCTGACTAATACAAAGCAAATATATAGAAAAGTTTACTAGGACAGTTTACATGAAAACAGACAAATATATAGAAACAAAACAATTACTAAACACAGCTTATTAAGAATACAAGACAAATATATAGAAAAGTTTACAAAGCAATTACTAATACACATGAAAACAGAAACAAAACAATTACTAATACAAAGAAATTACTAAATACGATATGTTCAACTACAATTCTACAAAGATTACCTTTTAGACCTAGTAAATGTGCTCTAACCCTTGAATAGGATCCTTTTCTAATGTCGTTACAAAATTGCATTTAAATTTCCAGCATCCTCCTGATACACCTTGCTTCTCGAGTTTAGTCACGTAACTCCACAACGGAGGTTGATCCGTATCAGCATTTGATGATCCTTGTCCTTGTGTTTCTTGAGAAGATGAAGCCATAAGTGTTTCTTGTTGTGTTTGATAAATTGTGTCGTATAAGTTCTTGTTGTGTTGATGAATGAATCCTTGTGCCGTATATGTATATCAGTGAAACCCTAATGCATGTGTCGCTTGAGTTGCAGTCTTGCAGAAACGTTTTTTTTAAAAAAGGCCCATTAAAACCCAAAAAACCCAAGATACGGCTTGGATACTTGGTTGACATAACCGAAACGGTCAAGATACTCCATCCGAAACGTTTCGCAAAACCAGAAACGCCTTGGAAACGTTTCGCACGCGTTTCCACCGCGTATCCGCTCCCAACACGTTCCCAAACGGGTACTTCATCCAAACTGAAGTTTCCGTACATCACTGTTTATAAATGACTCATTTCTTAGCGATCCAACCGTTTTGACCCAAACAAGATTGATTTGTCACCGACCCGTCTATAATGGCCTAAATGCTTATATAACTCTTGCTTTAGCTAAGAGGTTGTTGATTGATAGTCCAGACAAAAATGGTCTGTTAGGGTTTCAACAGTACGATATTAGTGTTTATTTGTATAGCTAGGGATGGTTTAATAAAGCTGGGCTGTTATTTTATTTATTTTTAATTTTTTTTGAAAAAGCGGCACTTTATTTTAAACGAAACAAAAGAAAAACCAAAAAAGAAACAAAGCTCCACGAGAAGAGGAGCAAAACAGAACAAAGCTCACAAGAGAGCTAATAGAAAAGAAGAAAAAAAAGAAAGACAAGATAAGCTATGCCGAAAACATCAGGCATTAGGATCCAATTGTCCTAAGAAATATTCTTCTTAGGGAACCTACTTGAAATCCACAACAATGATAAAGATTGAATCTTCAGAAAACAGTCTTTGCTTAAGATCAACGAACGTTTTTCAGCTACCTCGTGAACCAAATGGTTTCTCCAATACCAGAAAACAACTTTAAGTGGCCACGCCAACCTCTTGAAAAGGGAGGGCTTTACCTGGTTTGAGTCTGTGTGGCGGTGGGTTCAAACCCCGTGGATTAGTCGGCCAAAAAGGTTGGAAATCACGGTTACCAAAAAAACAAAAACCCTTGAAAAACCTTTTCAGAATGCTTGTTAAGAGGAAAGCACAGAACTGATGAAGCTAAAAACGAGAGTGATAGGTTAGAAGGAAAATCAATCTTCCATATATTAAATACCTTTATCCAAATGGTTAAGACCCGAGGGCAACGAATCAGAAGATGGTTAGCATCTTTAGGAGTGTTGGAGCAAAATGAACATAGAATTGAACCAACGTCCAAACCTCTGTTATCAAGTTTTACAAGAAGAGGCGACCCCGGTCGTTAAACGTATGCCAAGCAAAAATAGTTACTTTTCGAGGGACCCAAGAATTCCATTTAAGCTTTTGCTCATAAGGCTCAAACAAACTCAAGTCGATTATATGGGATAAAGTCTTCACCGTCATATCTTTTCCCGAACCGAGAGTCCATTTCCAACCGTCTGAAGCCACATAATTAAGGGAGCGAGACTCAGTAATGGAGTACAATGAGTTGAGCTCATGACATGACCTCCCCTATTCACTAGAACATTGGAGACAATTGGCGGGGACTAAACCCCTACTTTCCACGGCGACAGCTCCCCGCCAAATACTTTCCGCGGGGACATCTCCCCACCGAAAGTCCGCCGCCACAAACCCGCCACTGTTAACTTTTGGCGGGGACATGACACACTTTCCGCGGGGACTAGCGGGTCCCACATCATTTGTCTAGTCAAACAATGTCCAGCGTGGCACTTTCTTTTCACGGGGACATGTCCCCGCTAAAAGTGGTATTCGCTGCGTGATTAAAATTAATTAAATTAATTACGTTGCCGTTTTGGCGGGGAGATGTCCCCGTTAAAAGTGTGTCACAACAAAAAATTATTGCACACTTTTGGCGGGGACATGTCCCCGTTGAAAGTGAGCCAACAATAAATTATTGCACACTTTTGGCAGGGACATGTCCTCGCTGAAAGTACCTGACAGGAATTGCTGCAAAATGGGTAATTTCCAGATTTTTTCAGGAATTTTTTCGGAAAAAATCCACAACATTACAACCTGTATATCCCAATGCTACAATACACCACAAAAGATACTCACATCACAAATCCGCCAAACAAAATATCATACATATCCAAATTCGCTAAAAGTTTACATAATCATTTGTATCCAAATTCGCCAAAAACGGTTCAAAAACCGTTATCACATGATCATCTACGAAACGATACCTAAGTTAGCTATCCGCCAGACGGTACAAAACTATACGCGGGAACAATGTAGCGGGAATCCTAACCTAACACATAAACTACATAAACACATAATAATCCATGAAACTATCCAAACATTAGTCCATAACCCCAAAACAAATATAAATCGACCCAAACAACCCATACGCTACTCCTGAGTCCCCCCACT
>LBNU01028295.1:11991-23856 GCA_014162995.1 Artemisia annua
TGTCATGCCATCGGTGCCTCGATGACACGCCCATGGTACCTCCATGAGTATTTAGTAAACTCGGGCATCAGAACAGAACATATCAGAACAAACAAAGCAAGGCTATCCATAACAGAATGCTCCCAGAGCATAACAGAACAGAATGCTCCCAGAGCATAATATAACTGAGTCTCATAATAATTAGTAATCACATAATCATAATCAAAGTGGATAGCAAATCATAATCAAATCAGAGGAATCATAGCAAAGGCTCACATCAAACGAATCATATCAAACGGGGTCATAGTAGAGTCAATGATCAAAAGTCATGTGATCAGAACCATTAATGAGATAGGGTAGAATATCTGTACCTTAGACCGCAAATGAAACCATATCAGAAACAAGGATAGCAAGTTACTCCTTCTTCAGCGAATCTACACGAATATATGCTCATCTTATTAATAACTTATCTTAAATCAGATTACTCATTTTAGTCGGCTTTCCATTTTTAGTAACTTTCCTCTTTAAGTAGTTTAACCATTTTAAGTAACTTTCTATTTTAGGTAGGTTTCCCGATTTAGTATCCATAAATAGTAAGCTTCCAGGAATAATGATTTAATCCTTTAATGGTTAAAATGAACCGTTAAAATATTTGAGGTTAAAAATGATCAATATAATAGTTTAGGGTTGATTTATCAATTTAGTAAAGTTTAGAGTAAGAAGTGTTAATTATCTATGTCAAATATTTAACTTGAGGTTTATATTGTCAATTAATATCATAATGACCGTTTTAGAACTCCGTCGCTTCACAAATTATATAAACATATTTTGGACTTCATTTTAGACCGTGACAATTGATACCAAAAGTTAACATGCACGCATAACACACGACTTACCAACGACATACATTATGTTCAAGCGACACTAAGTTCCTATGTGTACGCCCCATATGACACAAGATAACAACTTATCATTTCTTCTCCATGTTTCATTAGACGTGAATATATGATATGTGTACAATGCATGTAATAGATTTACACACTAACCCATGCATATACATTATGTTGGTACGTTGTCTATTTAAAAATATTAGCTGTTCCATGTGTTTAACTTGCATATAATATTTAAGATTATGTCCATGGTCTGCATGCTTCATTCTTCATATATTCCACGTACTCAATTTTTAAATGTGTATCTTAGAGATAGAAAAGTGTGTCGTTAAGTCAGCATGGAAACGTATTTCTCAACAGGAAGATCCAAAACGAAAATGAGATAGACACTTATATATTCGTGATTTCATGCGATATATTTTTCAATCGTACCATTTATATATAACGAAATAATGATCATATTCTTTCATGTTTTCATGCTACTAATATATATAATACAACAGGTTTCGAAACGACTCGCAACCGAACAAGATCGACTTATATAGATTCCATAGTTCATGATTTTATGCGACGCATTTACATGTTATTCATTTACCGATTTAGCGACCTTCATATTCATATTAACATACTTATCAAGATCCATTTAATATGTTTCATTCCTGATTTCACATGATACGTACATAAGGACATAATGTCGAATGATTTCAAAACAGAAACTAGGGGAGGGTACCTCAAGGACGAATGGAAACAAAAGACGCAAGAACCAACCAAAACCTTCGAACCCCCACAGAACACGACCACACCAACTGGACAAATCCCACGATCACCACACCTTGATTGCACTAGCTAGGACAAACAGAACTCGTTCACCACCTTGTTCTACCTTCGCACCTTCTTTGTTTGGAGAGAGAGTTGCCGTCACTTAGTAATATTTTTAGGGTTTGGTGCATGAAATGAAGTGTAGTATTTCGGTTCAAAATAAATGGAGAACGAATGGGAGATGAGGCTGTGAAATACCGAGTCTTATGGGGAAGTTAGGAGACCATTTCTTCTAAAACTTCAAATGTTTAATATAATTCTCAGTATTATCCTCACATGAAATTCGAGGGTTGTGCAAAGTTATAATATATATATATATATATATATATATATATATATATATATATATATATATATATAAGGACTTGGTGCCAATAAATTAAGTTATGTCAAATTTATTATGACCTAGTTTACAAATTTCGAATTTTCTAGTTTATAAGTTGTGTACAATGTTTTAAAATATTTCGGTCCATATTCAGACTTAGTGTTAGGATCATAGTTTTCAACTATTCAGTCAAGTCTCGGTCATTTCAATAAATGTAATAGGTTGCTAGTTTTATCACTTTAAGTTACGTTTTAGCTTAATACTCGTTTGGTTATAAGACGAGTCCAATAAGTGTCCAATGGGCCTTGAAAGCCCACGACATACAAGATAGGGAAGGAAGGGAGTGTTGCCCTATCCTTCTCCTATAAATAGGACACAATGTAACTCTTTCATTTTGTTGGTTAATTTCATATCTTAAGCAAACTATTGTTCTTTCATCTTTCATATTGATCTTAATCAACCAAGTCTATTTCTCATCTCATTTCTTTCATTTGAATACTTGTGTTTACTAATATGGTGACCTAACAAGTGGTATCAATCGCTAGAAGAAGGTGTAGTTTTATTTTTTTGTGATATACGAACCATAAACTCGTTTTTTATCTCGTTAGATTCAAAAAGTTTGCAACTTTCTTGCTTCTTTTGTGTTTTTATCACATATTTGATTACAAACTTGTGTTAGAAACCAAAACAAACAACAAAGTTTCAAAATTTTTGGGTTTTTTAAGATTCGTACAAACTTGTACTTCTTATCGAAAATTTTATAATTTTTGTTAAAAAGTTCAAGTTTGCAACTTTCATTAAGATTTCATCATTTTAATGCTAGTTGTACAAGAATCTTGGATTAAAAACTCGTTTTAGGTTTGCTTTTTCACAAAAGAAAAATCTGCGTTTTATCGAGAACCTCTAAAACCCCAATTTATCGAGAACCTCTTAAACCCCATTTTATCGAGAACCTTAAACCCTCTTTTATCGAGAACCTTCGATATTACTACCTAAGTGTTTTTGTTGCTTACTCAGTGTTTTTCTCTCTTGTATAAGAAAGAAAACACTTCGACTTATTGGATAGTTTCGTTATTGTATAATCTCGAAACTTTGGATTTCTTTTATCGAAAACTTAGGTTATCGAGAACCTTATAAGTTATCGAAATCAATCTCTTGTTTTCGAAATCTTATAATTCTATCGAAATTAACTTAAGTGCCATCGAAAAGAAACTCTGTCTCACTTTCACCAAAGATCTCGATAATTGTCTCCAACATTTCTCGATAAATTACCTTTATCGAGAATAACGCGAGTTATCGAAATCTTCCTTGGTTTATCGAGAACTTTTGTTTCTTGGGATTATTTGGACTTTAACCGTTTATCGAAATCTTCCAATTGCCAAGCATCGAAATCTTAGTTACTTTTGGGGATTAAGCTTTTGTACTATACCTTCTACAAGATCCATAAACCACAAGTTATCAATCATGTCTCAACCACCGTACTTTAACCCGTTTCAAGCACAACCATATCATCAACTGCAACAATTTCGTCAGCAACAACAAGCTCAACAATATGCACAATCATATTCACAGCCAAGTCAAATGTATTCTCAGCAACATGCCATGATGCATCAATTTCAACCTCAAACTTTACCAATGCTACAACAAATCACTACAACGCCAAAACAGTCTCACTGGTTTGATCAGATGTGTGAGGTCATTACTACTCAACAATCGAGGCATGAAGCAGGTTCACTTGACACACCACCAATGTTGACACCGGGTAACTATGTCCAGTGGTCAAGCCGATTCCTTAGATTTCTTGATCTCAAGAAACCCCATGGCAGATACCTTAGGAAGGTTATCATGGAAGGTCCATTTGTACCACCTCTCAACACTGTTCCTGCTAATGACAATGCTGTTCCCCCTAGACCTGAGTCTTCAACAGCTTTACCTGAAACACGTCTCACTGCTGAACAAATTCTTCATAAGGAAGCGGACGAATATGCCATGAGCTACATTCTTCACAGCATACCAAATCCTATCTTTCGCAGTGTTGATGCTCAAAAAAATGCTAAGGCCATGTGGGAACACGTTCATCTACTAATGGAAGGAACTCAATTGAATCAGGAGGATATGGAATCCAAACTTTACATGGAATACACACACTTCATGATAGAGCCAATGGAATCACTTGAGTCATACTATCACCGCTTCACCAATATCATAAATGACCTCGACAGACACAACATCACACTACCAAAGATTGCCGTGAACACTAAGTTTCTTGGGTGTCTTGGACCGGATTGGCAGCGTTATGTGACATTTGTTCGTCAAGCAAAGAATCTTCATGATGCACCATATGGATTGTTGTATGATTATCTCAAACACCATGAGTCAGAAGTAAACAAAGACCGTGCTCAGAGAGGAAACCTTTCACCGTCTCCAACATCAAACTCATTAGCATTGGTTGCTCATTCACATGTTCCGAATTCGTCCATGCAACTTCCAGATTACTCAGTTGAACAGAATCACTTCAATTACCCTATTCAGAATAAGACTTCATCGTATGATCTCTCTTCACAACAACAACCAACACAACTTGAATTATCACACACCAATGATCCCTTGTACCAATCACATGATGATGATGATGACGAGGACTTCAATAGCCTTAATCAGGGGATAGCACTCATTGCTAGAGCTTTCAGCAAATTTTCTAACAAGTCCAACAATCGTCTCCGATCATCGTCTAATACAAGGAATCAAGCTGTAATTCATGATGGCCGTGTTGAGGTTCAAAACCGTAATAGTGGGAGATTCAATTCTGGTGGTTACAGTTCTGGACAAAGGTTTAACAACAATGGAGGAAACTTCAGGAACAACTCTGGTTCATCTCAGAAGAAGGTTGATTTTGGGGATAATGTGAATGATACTTCAGGGAATCAGATCATTAAGTGCTTTAACTGCAATGGAGTCGGTCATATGGCTACTGCATGTCCTTCTCCAAGAACTCAGGGCAGTAAGTATCACAAACAGCAACTTCTATTAGCTCTTCAGGAAGAAGCTAGAGGCACAAATAAACTAAATGACAACAGCTTCATGGCCAATGCTCAGTCTGATGATGACATGGAAGATCTCGAAGCTAATGCTGCTGTTATGCTTATGGCCAACATGCAGGAACTCCACATCACTGAATCAGGTCCAGTATATGATTCTGACACTCTGTCTCAGGTAAACGACTTTAATTCATGCCTTATACATGATATTGTCACCCCATCTGCATCTGCATCTACATCGAAACAATCGGTTCAAAATGATGCATTGTTCTCTACAGACGAAAATTATCAATTGGACACAGTTGTTACATTTGATGATGATCAAATTAACTCAGATGTCTCAATTGATGATTCTCACACTAATCATGTAAACGACAACAATGCTCATCTTAAACCCCTTGCTTCTATGACTGATCCAGATTCAGACCTTCGGACACTTCTCATGGCCAGTCAATCTCAAAATATAAAATGTCAAGAATTAAATGCGAGATTGAAAGAGAAGAATGCATCATTGTCTAGGGATCTCGAGTGTTTGAATATACAATTAAATAACGCTGTTAAACTCATTGATAACGAAAAGAGCTTTGAAAATGCTTTTAAAGAATCTTATCGTCGTGAAAAGGATCTCGAATTTCAAATTGGCAACATAATGGAATCTAAAAATGATTTAGCTTTACAACTTGAACAACAAGCTTTTGTACATAAACAACAAGTTGCTCAACTCGAAGATGTCATTTTGCAAACCAAAAATGAGTTGTCAACTTGTCAAGCGGATTTTCAGGAACATAAACAGATTTCAAGGGATAGAGTTAAATCATATTTAGATGAAATTGTTGAATTGACGAGTCAACTCAAAGAGTTTCAGAATGTTGTATATAAAACTGGTAATTCAATTACAACCATTCATAAACTTTCTGTAAAACGGTCAAACACCGGCCATGGTTTTGCCATTGGTAGTGAATCACCCAGTTTTTTAAACAAAGCACTCACCGAGATTCCGAAGATATATAGTGCAAACCATTTCTTTGATGATACTGTTATTCGTGCTGTTGTTTATGATCGTGAGGAAGAATTGGAAATAGAGGACGAGACTCGATCTAAAATGGAAAATGTTGATTTCAACAAACCTTTTGATTACTCAAAAATGCCTTCTATTAATGAAACTTTTACACCTCAAAAAGAGAATGTTGAACAACCGTATTTTATATTACCAGAAGATCTTCCTTCTTATAAAGCTTCCCTCACACCAGTAGTTCAAAACAATGGTCTTTTAACTAAACCAGAAAATGTTCAACCTCTTCCTAAAACGTGCAAGATACTTCGGTATTTCCAAACGTTTATGGAAGATATTGAATTTTTACAAGATGCTGTTGATCGTAATTCAGAAATCACTGTTTTCACATTTATTGCTCCTCATGAGCGTGAACGGCGAGAGGTGTTTCAAAAACAATTTTTACCTCACGTTCAACATCTACGATTATGTGCTGAACTCTGGGAACAGGATCTTCAAAAAGAAGTGTCTTCAATGATGGATATTTTTCAAGAAACAGAAAAATCAATTTCATTTTATCAACGTCAAAATCAATTTTTGCAAAATGAAAATGATCGTCTCATGGAACGTGTCCTCAATTATGATATTATATCTGTGGTAATGAATTCTCTTTATGAATGTGGTACTGATATGCTTGTTTCTGAACACTGTGATGATATTGGGTTGTTGAATAAAACAGTTGAGACATTAAAAAATGAGAACATGAGTCTCCGACAACAAAATGATGATGTGCAGAAAAAACTTTCAGATGAAATCTTTCAACTCAACAAAAAACTAGAATGGTGTCAAAACCAAAGTCTTGTTTTTGAACTTGAATTGCAAAATCTTAAAACTTCGACATCTTTTTCAAATGAAAATGAGGAACTTAAAAGTCAGATTTCTAAATATGAAAAAGAGATTGCTGAATTGCAAGAAGTAACAGATTTTTGGCAAAAGAGTCGAGATGAATATTTCTACTTAAACCGAAAGCTTGACAGCACAATTCAGGACAAAACGCACATCATTATTGAATTGAAGGAGAAAATTAAAAATCTTGAAAAGAAAAAGTCTGCAAATACTAAGATTGTTGCACCAGAAAAACATAGGACAGATAACACTAGTAACGATACAGCTATTCATAATTCTAACATGAGTTCTTCCACCTCTCCAGGACTAGTTATCCCTCCTAGCGTTAGCAGATCCAAGCACCAAAAAGAGAAAAAGAAGAATAGGAATTTGCGACGTAAGAGAGAGAACTTAAAAGCTATGGAAGTAGAAGCTCACCCTAGGAATTTGAATAATAATCATGTTACTATAGATTTAGATTGTGATTTGGCAACTTGTAATCCGAATCTGTCTGTAACGAATGATGTATCTCGTACTTCTTTATCGTTTAATGCATCTTGTGTGTTTTGTCGTAAATCTATGCTATCTGGTGATCACTCTAAGTGTGTTGCTACTTCTCTTTTAACACGTCTTAAGAAACTTACAAAAGGCAAAAAATCTAGGCCCACTACTGCTTCCAAATCTAAGCTAGGATTAACGCCCCCTGTAGTTTCTGAGGATGTAGTTGCTACCCCTGTAGTTAAGCCCAGCAATCCTAAGAACTTGCCTTCACTTAGCGAATTCACTAAGAAGAAAGCGCAATCTAGTTGGAAGTGGCAGCGTTGGTTAACTAAGATGCATAATTTTGCTTGGATTCCTAAAGTTGTTATATCATGTGTTTCTAACCAACCGGAACCCACTACTTCATCGGGTTCCACCCTTACCATTGTGCCATCGTCGTCTCCTTCGTGTGATGCAGGTGGTGCAAATCATTCTCTGGATTGTTGATAGCGGATGTACCCGACATATGACAGGCGATCTCAAACTGTTAAGAAACTTTGTATCAAAGTTCATTGGTACTGTCAGATTCGGGAATGATCACTTCGCTGCTATTATGGGGTATGGAGATTATGTCAGTGGGAATATTGAAATCAGCCGTGTATACTATGTTGAAGGTCTTGGTCACAATCTCTTTTCAGTCGGTCAGTTTTGTGACGGTGACTTAGAAGTTGCATTCAGGGAGAAAACTTGTTTCGTACGTGATCTACAAGGGAACGATCTAATGTCCGGCACTCGCAGCAACAGTCTTTATACCATTTCAATGTCTGATATGATTGCTTCCTCTCCCATCTGCTTACTTTCTAAGGCCGAATCTACAAAATCATGGTTATGGCATAAACGAATGTCACATCTCAACTTCAAAACCATGACTGATCTGGCTCGACACAAATTGGTTGAAGGACTCCCCAGATTCAGATACGCTAAAGATCACCTTTGTCCTGCTTGTGAACAAGGGAAGAGCAAACGTGCACATCTTGCTTCAAAACAAGAACCCAGTACGGATCATGTTCTTCAGCTATTACATATGGATTTGTGCGGACCAATGAGAGTACAAACGATCAACGGGAAACGTTACATTCTTGTCATAGTAGACGACTTCTCAAAATGGACTTGGGTCTACTTTCTTCGTACTAAAGACCAAGCTCCATCCATGATAGTCACTTTTCTCACCAAAATTCAAGTTCAGCTTAGAAACACCGTCAGAATCGTCAGAACAGACAATGGAACTGAATTCAAGAATCAAACCCTTCGGGATTATTTTGAGAAGGTAGGTATTGTTCATCAAACATCTATTGCTCGGACTCCCGAACAAAATGGCGTGGTCGAAAGACGAAACCGTACTTTAGTGGAAGCCGCCCGCACAATGCTGATCAATGCACAACTACCAGACTATCTTTGGGCAGAGGCCGTCTCAACAGCATGTTATACCCAGAATCGATGTATGATCAACAAACGACACAATCGCACACCATATGAACTTGTCCACAAACGTAAGCCCAATGTTCAACACCTTCATGTCTTTGGTGCACTATGTTACCCGAACAACGATCGTGATGACTTTGGAAAGCTTAAAGCTAAGGCTGATGTAGGAATCTTTATTGGCTATTGTGAAAATTCTAAGGGATTTCGGATATACAACCGTCGGACCAGAGAGATTCAAGAGACTATACACGCTAATTTTGATGAGCTCACTGATATGGCTTCTGAGCGCAACAGCTTAGGACCCGAACTTAACCGTTTAAATTTCCCAGATCGTTCAGATGCACCTTTACCTTTAACCCGTCAAGAATTGGAAACGCTGTTCACTCCACTGTTTGATGACTCTTTTGAGATTCGTGCACAAAATGTATCCACCGATTCCGCTGCTCAAACTGCCACTATTCCAGTGCCTGATACACCCGTTACTACAACTACTGTAGAAACTGATGCACCTCCAACAGATTCACCAACAGCAGATGAACAGACAGACTCCAACTCATACAATGCACCTGAAGATCTGAATCAACTTGAAGTACCCGAACCTGCAAATTACGATCCCAATGCATTCTTTAATCCGTTTGCACCGACTCCCAACCTTTCCGATATTCCAGAGTCGTCAACACGGGACTTGGAATCGACTAATGTGCAGCAGTTCCATAACCCTCACCCGTCAACACATCATTGGACACGTGATCACCCAATTGTCAACATTATTGGTCATCCCCAAGCTCCAGTGATGACTCGACAGAAACTTCACTCCGATGCCGAACACTGCATGTATGCACTCACCATCTCTCATGCCGAACCAAAAAGCATCAAGGAAGCAATGACACATGATAATTGGATTGAGTCTATGCAAGAAGAATTCGACCAATTCAAGAGACTAGAAGTCTGGGAATTAGTTGAAAGACCGGATGGAGTTTATGTGATTGGACTTAAATGGATATGGAAGAATAAGTTGGACGCAGAAGGTAATGTCATACGCAACAAATCCCGATTGGTAGCTAAAGGTTATAGTCAGGAGGAAGGAATCGACTTTGAAGAATCTTTCGCACCCGTGGCTAGACTTGAAGCTGTACGGATTTTTCTGGCATACGCTGCTCACAAAAACATGATCGTGTACCAAATGGACGTCAAAACAGCATTTTTGAATGGTCAGTTACGTGAGGAGGTATACGTCAGTCAGCCGGAAGGATTTGTAGACCCAGAGCATCCAAACCATGTCTATCGACTTAAGAAGGCTCTCTACGGTCTCAAACAAGCCCCCAGGGCATGGTATGACAAACTTACTGCTTTCTTACTTGCTAATGGTTTTACCAAAGGTTTGATAGATCCAACTTTATTTATCCAAAGACACGGGGAAGACGTTTTAATCGTACAAATTTACGTAGACGACATTATTTTTGCATCTACTAACAAAAAGTATTCTAATGCTTTTGCAAAATTAATGAAACTAAACTTTGAAATGTCAATGATGGGTGAACTTACGTTCTTTCTAGGATTACAAGTTCATCAATCTCCCCGTGGTATTTTCCTAAGTCAATCAAAATATGCTCTTGAAATAATAAAGAAACATGGAATGACCAGTTGTGACACATACAATACCCCAATGTCAAACACCACTAAGTTAGATGCGGATTTACATGGGAAAATGGTAGACCCCACAAAATACCGAAGTATTATTGGGTCGCTCATGTATCTAACCGCTAGCAGACCGGATATTGTATTTGCTGTGCTTATGTGCTCTCGCTATCAGTCGCGTCCTACGGAACGTCACCTCAATGAGGCTAAAAGAATCCTTCGATACGTGAAAGGAACCATTCACATGGGGATCTGGTATCCGAAGGATTCAGGTTTTGAACTAATTGCTTTTTCAGACGCTGATCATGCAGGGTGTATGGATACACGCAAAAGCACTTCTGGTGGACTACAGTTTCTTGGAGATAAGCTTGTGTCTTGGCAATCAAAGAAACAGAACTGCACTTCACTCTCATCTACCGAATCAGAATATGTGGCTATGGCTGCCTGCTGTGCTCAAATCATTTGGATGCGTACGCAGCTGATGGACTATGGCTACTCATTCGAAAAGATTCTGATGTACTGTGATTCCAAAAGTGCAATTGCCATTTCCTGCAATACGGTTCTCCATTCAAAGTCTAAGCACATCGATCTCCGATATCATTTCATCAAGGAACATGTCGAGAAGGGTACAGTAGAGTTATACTTCGTGGGTACTGAATACCAATTGGCTGACTTGTTCACCAAACCTTTGCCACCGGCTAGGTTCACTGAACTTGTTCACCGCATTGGTATGAGGTGTTTGACTCCAGATGTTTTAAAATCAATTCTGGAAAACAATTAATGGAGTCAAATACCAAAAATATCTTTTGTAAATATCTATTCAAAAACAAAAAGAAAAAATCATAAAAACTATAAAAATACAAAAAGATTTTCTTTTATCTTTTCTTTAGTAATTTTTTATTTCATTTTGGTTCACAAATGCAAGCACACGATCTCGTTCAACATCTTGGTCTCTCAAAATTTTCCATATTTTTTACGACCAAGTGTTGAGGGGGAGAAAAAATGTTCGTTAAAATTTCCAAATTTTACTCAAAAGATGTGCACTTGCATTTTGTTCAAAAACAAACGTTCATGCTTTTAATTTTGGTGGTTTTTGATGTCTTACTCCACTCTAGTTATACCTTAGTTAGTTATTCTTGCCTTAAGTCCTTTTGTAACCGTTAAATATCATTTTTTTTAGGACTTAGAATAGAGCATTTGTAGTTTAGGGACTAAACTTGCCATAGTGTGAAAGTTAAAAATATCCTACCTAACTTTTCTAAACCCCCCCCCCCCCCGTTTTTTCCATTACTTTCAAAATACAAAATTTTACTTTTTCTCTAAACCTATCAAACGGCT
>LBNU01028295.1:27163-39959 GCA_014162995.1 Artemisia annua
GTTATAAGACGAGTCCAATAAGTGTCCAATGGGCCTTGAAAGCCCACGACATAGTACATAGGGAAGGAAGGGAGTGTTGCCCTATCCTCCTCCTATAAATAGGACCCTATGTATCTCTTTCATTTTGTTGGTTAATTTCATATCTTAAGCAAACTATTGTTCTCTCATCTTTCATATTGATCTTAATCAACCAAGTCTATTTCTCATCTCATTTCTTTCATTTGAATACTTGTGTTTACTAATATGGTGACCTAACACAGAGTATTAGAGCACAAGGTGCAACTAGTTGAAATGCTTCGCCGTTCCACGCTGGAGGCTCGCCGGAGTTCACCGAGCTTGTTGTTGCACCATCCCCCTCGTTGTAGCTCGCCAAAACCAAGTTACTCGTCTGCACGACGAGGTCTTCTTCTAACACGGTTGTCAGGTTTCTTTTTTTTTTCTTTTTTTTCGGATCTGTCAGATATGTTTTTTTTGTGTGTGTGTGTTTTACAAGTGAAGGAGGTTGTTATTTCGATAAATCAAAGTTATCGAGAACTTTCTTCGAAATTCTTGATAAGTTATCGAAATTCTCTAACTTAGGTTATCGAGATCTTTTATAACTTGTCAAGATTTCGAAGAAAATTATCGAGATCCTTGAAGTTTTTGAAATCCCAAAATTATCGAGATCATTTGAACAGTGATTATCGCAATCCTTTCAAGATTTATCGAGAACATTTGATTTGACCAATTATCACAATCTTCCAGTATTGAAAGTTATCGAGATCATTCAAAACAAATGTTTTCGAGATCAATGATTGAAGAATTGTCGAGAACATGGATTTGCAAGTTGTCGAGATTTAACTTAGACTAATTTTTTGAAATGTTTGTAAAACTTGTAAACTTTCTTAAATTAAGCTGTAATCTTGTGAACTTGTATTGATATGTGTGTGTGATAAGTGTTTACTTAAGTTGTGGATGTTTAATGGTTGTGTTATTTTTTAGATATACTTTACTTGCTCAACATGCTATGTATGCTTGTAGTTTCTTAAGTTTACACACAAATTGTTATCGTTAATACAACATCTCACGTACTTAATAAGACTTGCATGCAAAATGAAAAATGAAATGATCCTAAGTCTCAAACTCATACGTTAACTAACAAACTAACAAGTTGAATGTTTGGATTTATGACATTACATTTTCAGTTCACAATGGCTCAACAACAACAACAAGCTGAAAATGCACCTGCACAGAATCTTCCACTAATGACACTTGGTGAAGTAGTTCCAGCTGACTACAATGTGTCCCTTGGCAAGACTAATCTTCGCATTGACTTCAACAAGCTCAGAATTACTGAAGATTCTTGTCGGATCGTCAGGGATATTCTGTTGGCTCATCCATGCAAAGAAGTACTTACGAAGTCTGCTTCAGTTCCAACCTTCTACATTCATCAGTTTTGGCGCACTGCAAAGGTCAATTTGGATGATGCCTCGTTCACAGTCACTCTAGAACAACAAGAATATGAAGTTGATCTAGATGTTCTCAGGACAGCTCTTATGCTTCCTACTTCCGAAGCGTATGAACCAATGATGACAGAGCTTGAAATACTCGACTACATGATTGAGCTTGGGTATGATACAGAAGAGTCCTCCAGAATCATATTGTCCAAGATCAACATCAAGCATCTACCTCAACCATGGAGAACCTTCTACATGCTTATCATCAGATCTGTTACGGGTCGAAAGAGTGGTCATGAACATCCCCGATTATCACATCTGCAAGTATTCTGGGGGATGATGAGCAGAACGGACATTGACTTTGCTGATCCAATCATGAGCGACATCATCTTTCAGATCCGTTCTAAGGATCGAACCATGATTCCGTTCTTAAGATTCACCAAGATGCTCATTGCCCACCTCTGCGGGAAAACTCCAGAGTTTAACCAAAGAATGTTTGACCGTACAGAACCAAAGCACAGCATTGTGGACGATGACAAGATTTCTTTCGTCAAGTCCATACAATTCACTCCACGGACCACTGGCCTGAGAATTCCCGACAATCTTCTGACTGACAAGATTCGTGCGTCTTCGAACTACCGAATCTACGATCTGGCCTTCCAAGCCGGGAAAGTAGGATTCACTGAAACCGAGGAAGTTCCAAGATACATTAGGGAGACACGCAGCAAGAGAGGTGCTAAGTCTGGAAGCTCCAGCAGTACTCATGATCCAAAACAGCCAAAGTCTAAGCCTGCTGCAACCCCTAAAAGAAGAGTCATCAAGAAGAGAGTCCCGACACCTGAACCATCACCATCACCATCTGAAGCAAGTGAGTCAGAATTCGACTCAGAAACCGAAACTGACACAGATGAAGGAGGGAACTATGAGATAAGGTATGTTGCTCAAGAGGATCCTGAGCTAGAACTGGCAAAACAACTAAGTTTGGAAACTCTGCATAAGCAACAACAACAACCACAAACTGGAGTTGTCATCCGTGAACCTGGTCATGATGATAATGTAACTAAACGACCTGAATCTGAACCTTCAACTGAAAAAGGCAAGCTGAAAAGCGTAGTCGTTGACACTCGAAACCTGGAGAAAGAAGAGCACAAGAAAATGCAACTGGCTGCTCGTCTCAACCTGGAACAACAACAGGCTCATCAACGACAACTTGAACTTCAAGCTCAAGGAGTCGGCTCTAGTTCTTCCATGATTCCCCCAACAGACACCACAACCACAACCGAACAACAAGATAAAGATGCTGAGGGCGACGTACTCATGAAAGAAGCTGGAGACAAAGAGACTGATGAACAACAACAGGAGACAGTCAATATCTCTCCAGTGTTAGAATCAGAAGGTCAAGAAGGTGAAGATTTGACTGAGAAAAACATAGAGGAACCAGTAGAGGGAAATTTGGATGATCAGACTCAAAACCAAGATCAAGGTGATCAGTTTCATGACACCGAAATGCACTCACCGCTAAAAGAAAGATCTCCGACACCTGAACAACCTCCTATTCCTCAGGATTCTCCAGCAAAAGATCCATCACCACCTCATTCAGAACCAGAATCAGAAGAAGAATCATCATCATCATCATCAGACCAATCACCACCACCACCACCAAAAGCAAAACAATCAAGAATGAAGAAAGCCAGTCTGAGAACAACAAAGGCATTCTTACGGGCAAAAAGAGTTGCGGGAACTACAAGGCCTAGAAGAACACCACAACAACAACAAGGTGATCTTCAAGACCAACTGAACAAGATGACTAAATTGGTTGAAAAGCTCTCAAATGAAGTTGAAGGGTTAAGAGAGACAAAAGCTTACGTGGATGAACACATGACAACAAACATGGGTGATATGATCGAGGCCTACACCAATGAATACTTGGATACAAACCTCGTATCTTCAGTAACTCCGAAGCTTGTTGAACTCTTCACACCCATCAGAGAAGAGCTGAATACCAGAATTCGAAGCAGGGTTGAAAAGTTTCTTCGTTCACATCCATTCTACCTTCAGACAACCAGGCCTACTACTGCGCCTGAGGACTTAACAGTAGAAAATTTGGAAGCTCTTTTAGCTGTGAAACTCACAGACAAGGCAGATAAGACTGATGAAGAAGCTGCTCTGCTAGAATTCTTAATACCAATGGCATCATGCAAGGAAGCTGCTGGGACACATAAACGTCACAGGAAAGATGAAGATCCAGACTCAGACTCTCATCGTAAGAAGTCCAAATCCAGTCATGAACCCTCATCTTCCAAACGACCTCCACCAGCACCTAAGCCTTCCACCCGCAAACCAAAAGGCTCAGCTTCCAAATCTGGACCTTCAGCTGCTGAGGAACCATTCATACTTCAAACTGACGAACCACAGGACGAACCTCAAACCGAATCAACTCAAATTGAATCTCCTGAACCGTCTACGAAGAAGAAGAAGAAGCAACCCTCAACACGCTTCTCATGGTTGAATGCACCAGAGGCTCCTGATTCGGATTGGGTCACTACAATGATCAAAGCTCATCCACCGCTTGAAACCGAAGAACCACTCCCAGGCAACACTTTGCAATATGCTCAGAGTATTCTTACGGGTCTTCAGTTGGAAAAAGTGACCAAAGCTGAACTTAGGCGAATAAACAAGGATGCTAGTGACTTTCTAAAGGCACGATCAGGAAACAAAATCGAGCTGGACTACCACTTACAAAACATCGCAGCAGCTCTATCTGACTCCTTTGATTGGCTCAACCCGGAAAGCAACATAGACTTACATGGCAAGCATAATGAACCATACTTCACAGATTGGACAAAACCATTACCACTTCAAGGCTTCGCTGACAAGCCTAGAATCCCGTACCGTTTCTTCTTCAATAATGATCTCCGCTACCTCACACACGACATCACAACTTCAAAAGATCGCTACAAGTCTTCCTTAAGAATTTCTGTACCGGCTGCTCGTTATGAAATTCCAGACATTGAAGAATCAGCTCCAATATTCAGAAACTCAGTTGTGAACTACAACAGAGACGCCTTACTTGGAATTCAGAACTGGTCTGACAGACGTAAGCTAGGGTACACTCACAGATATGAACGAACTTCTGGTGATGTGAAGAACAAAAGCCGAATCGTTGCTATCAAGGAAGTTCTGGAAGACAGACGGCATGATTATGTCTACATGAAGGAGATTGTGGTCAAGAGGCAAGATGAAAAGCTCTACAAGTTTTGTGAAGCTGATTTTCCACATCTTTATCTAGATGACATAGAAGATATGTATCTAGAAAAAGTTCAAGGAAGGATGAGGGGTCTCCCAAAGTCAACTCAATACAACTTCATCTCTTCCTTACTCATGTGTATTAGAAGACTGATCATCCGTGAACGCGTAGAAGATCTACAGTTAGGTGTTGAAAGTTACCAGGACGTACTCAATTTGACCAAACCACAACTCATGGTCGAAGAACTGCATGAAGCATCCCAACTAATGGTTCTCCTCAAACCAAAGTTCGGGGTCACTTACCTGAACTCAAAGCATCAACTACGGTTTATGCGGTTCGACGAGATTCACAAGTTCTGTGATGTTACACTACAACGGGTTCGTGATGGTCTAGTTGAAAGATTGGCGGATGATCTGCTAAAGATAAAGGAAGGAAAGAATACTCGGTGGAATTCTAGCACAAGAAGGATGGTAAAGAACTTCATACATGCCATGGAAGAAAGGCTTAACCGGAGGGAGCAGATCAGGAGATTGGAAAGCTACATCGGAGTTCGTCCATCATTTCCGATCCTGACATTCCAAAGGCCCAATGCAAAGTTCACCGACTTCAATGCCTTGGCTCCATCTCAGACATAGCTTTTGGTACAAACTTTCATTATTTCCAATTCATTCTTGATTATTGTGAATCATTAAGGCTTGTGTACACATAACAGTGCACAACCCATACCTTGTAAAGAAAGGACCCTGTGGTACGCTTCAGTGCTACAATCCTAATATAAGGAGCGAAGGCTTCTTACTTTTGAGTAGAATTTATCAAACTTTTCAGATTTTCACAATTCTACTCAAAAGACAAGTATTTCACCTCAATGAGTATCCACAAGTTGAGGGGGAGTACTTGTACCAAAAACATCGTTCTTGAAATCTCAAATCTTTGATGATAACTCCCCACAAGACTCAAAAAGCATATTTTAATCAAAATCGTTTGCAAAAACAACATTTAATATGCTATTTTTGAGGGGGAGAAGAAGAAAATGATCAAAATATGATGTGGTAAAGTTGTATCTCACTCGAGCTCGACTCAGAATTGACCCAAGAATTGACGAAACAAAAACCGTTAGTATTCGAAAGGATTTATCCGAGTAGATTGTACCGTTTCGAGAAACTCTTTCTAGACGTTACTTTGACGGGTCTAACTTCCTTTATGGAATGTTTACAACTTCAAGGTAGTTATTAGGGCTAGTTGTCACCTAAAAACTGACAATGCATCCCTTTAACTAAGCAACGTAACCGTGTCCCCCGGGTACATGTCTATTAAGAGCGGATCAATTCTAAATTGCAAACTTCTCCCGCATGTGTTATTTTTCCGCAAAATATTCATAAGCACATGTGGAGGGGGAGTATTTCATAAGAAAATAAAACCCTCAAAGTGTTATAAAATGTTTTTTTTCACAAACACTTTGAGAGATTTTCAAATGAATGGTTTCAAAAGGCATCACTAGGATAGTCATGGAGTTATAAGGTGACTAAGGTTAGGAATAACCGTCCTATGATCCGCCTAAACCGGAGGGATCTACCCAAGGACATCACCAATAGTTAGTATTTAGAAGTCCTTAGGTATGATTCGAAAAAGGAGAAATGAATGAAACGGAGAAAGAAGGGGTTGAAGAATTAAAAAGAAACGTTATGAAAAGGGTGAAAAGAAATGAGCCCTCCGAATTATTCAACCTTAGGGCAGACACCGGGTTCAATTCATATGCTACTGGTTGTTGCTAAGGCGACACCGGTATTGAAGATAAAAGACGTCATGGACCCAGTGACGCATGCACTTTAACCTTCTAGCCACTCGAGTATCTCTCAAAAGATGCTTGTTTCATTCTCACGGGGAACCGTTGTAATCTATCGACCTTCTATTTAGAGTTGGTTGATATTGAAACAGGAGACCCTACCCCAATCTCCGCATAGGAAACCATAAGTTGCACTAATTGAGTCTAGAGCCACGAGACACATCAAAGATCTCTTAGCAACACTTAGTAATCTTACATTGGTTGTCTTACATCAATGGACACCAACTGTAAATTATCGAGTCCTTCGCAGGTCTTAGCAATCTGCCTAGAACGTTCATGAGGGATTTACTTAGGTATTTCTCAAATGATTGAACGGAAATCCTGCCAGGGTCAACATCAAACAGCCCTGACAGCAGGTCACTTCGGTAATTCCTTGTGGGATACGCTTAGTGTTTACGATGGCATTAAACGGTCTACAGTCGTGGGGTGATCTCCAGCGACTCACCTAATCGTGGGTGTACTTAGTTGTGCCCGTGTAAGCTCCTTACGGGGTATCCGATTAGGAACGGCCTTGACACGAATTAGAAGGAGTCCTCACAATATGCTGTTGAGAAATTCTAGTTCAAACCTGTAAGTACCGGTTGTATTATTGCTAACTGTCTTATTTCAGGTACAAATGCTGTCTTGAACACCAACTTCCACGTGCTCATACATACATCAGAATGCCGATGAAAGCTCAAAGCCTTATCACTTTTCAACAAGAAAGATTCTACCTCAAAATCATGAATCTTCAACACTAAAGACATAAGAGCTAAGAATGCATAACAACAACACCGTTAAAGATGTATGAGCATGTTGGAACGGAGCAAATCCCTTGGAAAGACGAAAAGTGACGAATGGCGGATTACTACTTCATCTATCGTTTTCACATCAACAAAGACAAAGATCAAAGAACGATGATATATATTTCTACAACTATCATTTTGGAAGACGTCTAAAGCTATCAAAGTTAATATTCACAGTTTGAAGAACAAAAGACGTCTCAAAGCAACCTCGATGACCGTGACAAATCTCTATCCATTAAGAAATCTTCATGACCGATCCTTAGGGGGAGATTGTTAGGATCATAGTTTTCAACTATTCAGTCAAGTCTCGGTCATTTCAATAAATGTAATAGGTTGCTAGTTTTATCACTTTATGTTACGTTTTAGACTAATACTCGTTCGGTTATAAGACGAGTCCAATAAGTGTCCAATGGGCCTTGAAAGCCCACGACATAGTACATAGGGAAGGAAGGGAGTGTTGCCCTATCCTCCTCCTATAAATAGGACCCTATGTATCTCTTTCATTTTGTTGGTTAATTTCATATCTTAAGCAAACTATTGTTCTCTCATCTTTCATATTGATCTTAATCAACCAAGTCTATTTCTCATCTCATTTCTTTCATTTGAATACTTGTGTTTACTAATATGGTGACCTAACACTATCCTAGTGATGCCTTTTGAAACCATTCATTTGAAAATCTCTCAAAGTTTTTGTGAATAAAAACATTTTATAACACTTTGAGGGTTTTATTTTCTTATGAAATACTCCCCCTCCACATGTGCTTATGAATATTTTGCGGAAAATAACACATGCGGGAGAAGTTAGCACTTTAGAATTGATCCACTCTTAATAGACATATACCCGAGGGACACGGTTACGTTGCTTAGTTAAAGGGATGCATTGTCAGTTTTTAGGTGACAACTAGCCCTAATAACTACCTTGAAGTTGTAAACATTCCATAAAGGAAGTTAGACCCGTCAAAGTAATGTCTAGAAAGAGTTTTTCGAAATGGTACAATCTACTCGGATAAATCCTTTCGAATACTAACGATTTTTGTTTCGTCAATTCTTGGGTCAATTCTGAGTCGAGCTCGAGTGAGATACAATATTGCCACATCATATTTTAATCATTTTCTTCTTCTCCCCCTCAAAAATAGCATATTAAATGTTGTTTTTGCAAACGATTTTGATTAAAATATGCTTTTTGAGTCTTATGGGGAGTTATCATCAAAGATTTGGGATTTTAAGAATGATGTTTTGGTACAAGTACCCCCCCTCAACTTGTGGATACTCATTGAGGTGAAATACTTGTCTTTTGAGTAGAATTGTGAAAATCTGAAAAGTTTGATAAATTCTACTCAAAAGTAAGAAGCCTTCGCTCCTTATCTTAGGATTGTAGCGCTGAAGCGTACCACAGGGTCCTTTCTTTACAAGGTATGCGTTGTGCACTGTTATGCGTACACAAGCCTTAATAATTCACAATAATCAAGAATGAATTGGAAATAATGAAAGGTTATACCAGAAGCTTAAGTCTGAGATGAGGTCAAGGAATTGAAGTCGGTGAACTTTGCGTTGGGCCTTTGAAATGTCAGGATCGTATACGATCGTCCGTCAATCTCCCCACTAGACCATCACGAACTCTTTGCAAGGTAGCATCACAGAACTTATGAAGCTCGTCGAACCGCATGAACCGTAGCTGATTCTTTGAGTTGAGGTAGGTAACCCCGAACTTTGGTTTTTGGAGAATCATTAGTTGAGATGCGTCATGTAGTTCTTCGATCATGAGTTGTGGTTTGGTCAAGTTGAGATGATTCTGGTAGCTTTCAACACCTAACTGTAGATCTTCTACACGTTCACGGATGATCAGTTGTCTGATGTACATGAGCAAGGAAGAGATGAAGTTGTACTGAGTTGACGTTGGGAAGCCCCTCATTCTTCCTTGAACTTTCTCCAGATACATATCTTCTACGTCATCTAGATAAAGATGTGGGAAATCGGCTTCACAAAACTTGTAGAGCTGTTCGTCTTGCCTCTTAACCACTATTTCCTTCATGTAGACATAATCAAACCGTTTATCTTCCAGGATTTGCATGATTGCGACGATTCGGCCTTTGTTCTTCACATCACCGGATGTACGTTCACGTCTGTGAGTGTAGCCGAGCTTTCGTCGTTCTGACCAGTTCTGAATTCCAAACAAAGCGTCTCTGTTGTATTCCACAATAGAGTTGCTGAAAATAGGAGCGGTTTCTTCAATGTTTGGAACCTCATAACGAGCAGCTGGTACTGAAATCCTTAATGAAGACTTGTAGCGATCTTTGGAAGCTTTGATGTCGTGTTGCAGGTAGCGGAGATCATAGTTGAAGAAGAACCGATATGGAATTCTAGGCTTGTCAGCAAAGCCTTGAAGAGGTAAAGGTTTTGTCCAGTCGGTGAAGTACGGTTCGTTGTGTTTTCCATGGGCATCGAAGTTGCTTTCCGGATTAAGCCAATCAAAGGAGTCTGATAAAGCTGATGCAATGTTCTGCAAATGGTAGTCCAGCTCTATTTTGTTTCCTGATCGTGCCTTAAGAAAGTCACGAGCATCCTTGTTGATTCGCCTAAGTTCAGCTTTCGTCACTTTTTCCAGCTGAAGACCCGAAAGAATACTCTGAGCGTATTGTAAAGTGTTGCCCGGGAGTGGTTCTTCGGTTTCAAGCGGTGGATGAGCTTTAATCATTGTAGTGACCCATTCAGATTCGGGAGCCTCAGGAGCATCTAACCATGTAAAGCGTTTGGTTTGCTTCTTCTTACTCTTAGACTTGTCGGTCTGAGTTGTTGATGATATTCCAGCTTGTGGTTCAGGAGATTCAGTTTGAATGAATTCATGTTGTGGTTCCTCCTGTTGATCATCTTGCTGAAGCATGAATGGTTCTTCTGCTGCTGTAGGTCCAGACTTGGGTGCTGAACTTTGTGGTTTGCGGGTAGAAGTCTTAGATGCTGGTGGTGGTCTGGATGATGATGGTTTGCGGATAGACTTGGATCTTTTGCTTTGTGAGTCTTTGTCCGGATCATCGTCTTTTCTTGGACGTTTGCGTGTACCAGCGGCTTCTTTACATGACTCTGTTGCCCTCAGGGATTCAAGTAATGCAGCTTCTTCATCAGTCTTTTCTACCTTTTCAGCAAGTTTGGAAGCTAACAAAGTTTCCAGTTGTTCCACGGTTAAATCCACAGGCTCAGTAGGAGGCCTGTTCGTTTGCAGATAGAAAGGAGTTGACTGAAGCGTTTTGACGATGTTTTTACGAATCCTGATGTCTAGCTCATTTCTGATGGGTTTCAGCAGTTCAGACAACTCTGGAGTTACTGTAGATACAAGATTTTCACCCAAGTATTCTTTGGTGTAGTCTTTGATCATCTCTTCCATATCTGCTGTCATGTACTTGTCAACTTGAGCTTTAGTCTGCATTAACTCCTGTACTTTATCAGAGAGCTGAGTAACCAGTGTAGTCATTTTCTTCATTTGGTCTTGAAGATCACCATCGTGTTGTTGTGGTGTTCTCCTAGACCTTGAAGATCCCGCAGTATGCTTTGCCCGTAAAAATGCTTTTGTAGTTCTCAGACTGGCTTTCTCCATTCTTGGTCTTTTTGCTTTTGGTGGTGGTGGTGCTGGTGACTGGTCTGATGATGATGATGATGGTTCTGCTTCTTTATCTGATTCAGAGTGAGGTGGAGATGGATCTTTCGGTGGTGTGCCTTGAGGGATTGGAGGTCGTTCCGGTGATGGAGACCTATCCTTTGGCGGTGATGGCATTTCGGTGTTGAAGAATTGATCATCTTGATCTTGATCTTGATCATGTGGTTGATCTTCAAGACTTTCTTCTGCCGGTTCCTCTGAGGTTTTCTTACTCAACTCCTCTTCTTCCTGACTTTTGGCTTCGACCTCTGGAATTGTTGTCTCAGTTTTATTTTGTAGTTCATCTGTAGCCTCTTCAACTCCAACATCTTTCATAATAGTATTACCCTCAGCATCTTTTTCCAGTTGTTCTGTTGTTGTTTCAGTTGCTGTTGGAGGTATCACTGTCCTGCTAGAGCCACCTTCTCTAGCTTGGAGTTCAAGCTTTTGCTGATGAGCTTTTTGCAATTGAAGGTTGAGACGAGCAGCCAATTTGAGCCTTTTCTGCTCTTCCTTTTCCAGTTATCGGGTGTCAACGATTACGCTTTTCAGCTTGCCTTTGTCAGTTGAAGGTTCATATTCAGGTTGTGTAGTTTCTTTATCATCATGGCCAGGTTCACGGATGACAATTCCTTTTCTTGGTTGTTGTTGTTGCTCATGGAGAGTTTCCAAACTTAATTGTTTTGCCAGTTCGAGTTCAGGATCCTCTTGAGCAACATACCTTATTTCATAGTCCCCTCCTTCATCTGTGTCGGTTTCGGTTTCTGAGCCAAATTTTGACCCACTTGCTTCTGATGGTGGTGGTGATGGTTCAGGTGTGATGACTTTCTTGTTGATGACTTTTCATTTTGGGGCTGCAGCAGGTTTAGACTTTGGTTGTTTAGGTGTTTGAGTACTAATGGAGCTTCCAGACTTAGCACCTCTCTTGCTGCGAGTCTCCCTTATGTATCTGGGAACTTTTTCGGTTTCAGTGATGCCTACTCTCCCAGATTTGTAGGTTAAGTCGTAGATTCGGTAGTTCGAAGATGCAAGAATCTTGTTATTCAGAAGATTTTCAGGAATTCTCAGGCCAGTGGTCCTTGGAGTGAATTGAATGGACTTGACGAATGCAATCTGGTCATCTTCCACAATGCTGTGCTTCGGTTCGGTACGGTCAAACATCCTTTGTCGAAACTCAGGAGTTTTGCCAATGAGATAGTCAATGAGCATTTTGGTGAACCTCACGAACGGAATCATGGTTCGACCAGTAGTACGGATCTGAAAGATGATGTCGCTCATGATTGGATTTGCAAAGTCAATGTTGGCCTTGCTCATCATCCCCCAGAATACTTGCAGATGGGATAGTCGGGGATGTTCATGACCGCTCTTCCGTCCCGTGATAGATCTGATGATAAGCATGTAGAAAGTTCTCCAAGGTTGAGGTAGATACTTGACGTTGAACTTGGACAGTATAAGCCTGGAGGACTCTTCTATATCATAATCAAGCTCAATCATGTAGTCGAGTACTTCAAGCTCTGTCATAATTGGTTCATATTCATTGGAAGTAGGAAGCATTAGAACCGTCCTGAGAACATCTAGATCAACTTCGTATTCCTGTTGTTCTAGAGTGACCGTGAATGAAGCATCATCCAAATTGACCAGAGCAGTGTGCCAGAACTGGTGAATGTAGAAGGTTGGAACAGAAGCAGACTTCGTAAGCATGCTCTTGCACGGATGTGCCAACAAAATGTCTTTGACGATCCGGCAAGAATCTTCAGTAATCCTGAGCTTGTTGAAGTCTATACAAAGATTGTTCTTGCCAAGGGAAACACGGTAGTCAGCTGGAACTACTTCACCAAGTGTTAAAAGTGGAAGATT
>LBNU01028295.1:68971-82865 GCA_014162995.1 Artemisia annua
GCAACCGGGGGACGAAAATTAGTATCAATTTTAGGGTGGTTATTATCCCTAGAACCGTAACTCCAGCATAGGATGGAGCATTAGCATTGATGTCCACAGCTTGGACAACAGGAGACTCATAAGTAGGTTTAGGGGTCGTAGATTTAGCAATTGTTTCGGCCTTAAAAGCCTCCGACAAACCACAAACAGCCCCCATAGCCATAGTGTCGAACATCACTTTCCAATTCAGCCCACACCGAATTTGTACCAGCTTCACAACCCTTAGTGAATTTATCAATATCATCCAGTGTTTCAAGCGACACACCAAACAAAACATTAATATAATCATGCTTACTTTTAGTTGAAGACGCCATACCTGAAGATGTGGAACCGGCTCCACATGAACCTTACAATTGGTAGCATTCACCTGAACTGTCGTAGCGCCTAATTGAGTGCCATTGAAATCAAGACTGTGAGCCCTATCATTCACAACAACAAAAGAAGTGTTCGCCACTACAGCAGGGTTACTAGTATCGTTCATGGTAGCATTCCTTCGTGACTTCTTTTGTTTCCTCAGTCACATTCGACAACGAATACGTATTCTCCTCTCCCGTTCCCATCACCAAAACATGCAACAACTAATATATCACGAAGCAACAGTAGCGTCCAAGCTTCAATAACGCAATAGACCCTAGGGAACTAGGGTTTTGGGAATAAAAGCGTAGAGTTTAAGGCATAATCATTGTCTTGATTATATTGTAATTTAATAAGTGTAACAATGACGCGTAAAAAATCCCTAATAAACGAAACTAATGATCTTATAACCTTTAGCGATTATAAAAACCCAAACTAGTGCGGTGATAAATAACCCTTATATCCACCGACCCACGATGAACCTTAAATAATTAAGAAACCATAGAGGAAATCAGTCGAGAAAAGAATTACAATCACGATCTTGAATAAATCTTATATCCACCAACCCACGTTGCACCTTAAATAATTAAGAAAACATTGAGGTAATCAGTAGAGAAAAGAATAGTATTCACGATCGACCAACAGGGTTGTTAGGGATGAATCGCCACGGGAGAGTTTGTTCTTAATTTTATGTAATAAGTTGTTGCTTATTTAAAATGCTTTTGTGAATAATATATTATTGTAATATTTTCACAAAGTTCTTTATTTTGTGTCAGCATCACATTTTATCTTGTTACATCTCATGCTATTTATATTTATGTGTGTAGTTAAAAAATGTATTGAATCATATGATTCATGGGTTTTGTTTACCAAACATACACATTCATTAAGTTTTCAAATAGCTGATATGTTGTTTTTCATGTAATCTGATGTTTGTAGACTACATCCAAGCGCCTAGCAGATAGGAAGGTGGAGAGGTTCGACAAGAACATCAAGAAGCGTGGTTCGGTACCTGAAACGACAACAAAGAAGAAAGACTCCTATCCTGTGGGTCCTATAGTGCTTGGCTTTTTCATCTTTGTTGTGATAGGATCCTGTAAGTCGATCTCTTAATTGAACTTTGCCAATGATTCTTTTCTTTCTGATATTATGATAATAATTAAAGAGGTTTCAATCTTCTAGGACATCTGACCATTCATCAAGCTTGTTATTGTTAGTCGATAACTGTATAGGCCCAATATTAGTTTATGTAGGCCTTAGCCCATGTAACTCTAGGGTTATATCCCTATTTGTATCCGGTTTTTGTACTCTGGTATCTTTTATAATCTAAGAAGGTCCAAAAGAGTATCTATGACAAACCCAAATTATTTTGACCAAGTCTGCTTGCATGTTACTGATGGCCTGAGAGAATGCATTGAAATTGTTAATATAGTCTGGGTTGCTCTTTTAGGAATAGGTCAAGTTGGTTAGTTTGTATTTGAGTAGTTCCTTTCGTTAAGGCTCGCTTGAATTGTGGCAGTTATGAGTTTAGTTTTGCTTTTCTACATTATCCGTACCTTATGTGAGTGAAAAAATGGGCTGCTTTTATTTCACCAAACATATTGCTTCATTCCCACCATAAGCAGAATCCTTTTCTTAGAAAAAAGTTCCTTAGCTCCCATCACTCTTCCCATTAGTCGAGACTTCTACTGATCTCTGTGATTTTTAACTTTTCAGTTACAATTGTCTTTTCAGCATTGTGATATGCTAGTAGTTGGATTGAGGAAGTTTTACGGAGCTTCGTTATATGAATTTTGTTATTATTTGTTTTAGAGATAATTTATTATTTTTGCACAATATTTGCTATTGTTTTTGACAATTTGGACTAGTTAATGCATCTTAAGTTGTTGATGATTTAGTAATAGCCTTCAGAAGTTGGTCTGTATATGTGTAAATCAGAGCTATATCCATCATTAATGGAAAACAGTCAAACACAGATTTAAATTTTTTCCCCTTGCAAAAGTTCAATCTAGATTCACTCTCTGGTTTTGACTTTGAAGTGTCATCAAATATCAAATTTGATCAGAAGTTTTCATTGGCTATAGTGGATAAGCTTGATTGCTATGTTAAGGTGTAAGATTTATAAAATGATCTACAACACTTTTTGGCTTTCTGGGTTCATATGTCAATGCAAAGAGAAAAATTTATTTGTCACACACCTATATCCTTACAATCATGTTAATTGCATCATTTTTTTAGCTTAGCGGACGTTGTCAGGGTTAAGATGTGACCAACTGACCATGATCTCTATTTTCTGACAGCTTTATTTCAGATCATTCGCACGGCAACAAGCGGAGGCATGGCTTGAGGCATGAATCATCAGGCAGGTTCCATTATCAGTTTATGGTTTGTTTGTTTGTAAACGATAAAATGAGTATAACATGTAAAAGGATTGGTCACTAGTTGCTTAACGCTTATGTTTTGTTAATATAAAGACCCCTTTTCTCTATTTGCATATACACACTTCATTATAGCTAAATTAACGTCATTATCATTTGGTTTGCAATGGCTATGGCTTCTTTCAAAATCTGTACCGAAATGTCAAAAAAAGTTTATTTCCTTTTGACATGTACCAAAATGTCGATGGAATTTCAGCTGCTAAAATAAAAGCACTTAAAAGCAAAGTCAAATTTATCAATGCCTCAATGGACTTGTGGTGGCTTGAAATTGAGTTGATAATTGTTTCGTGGACCCTCTTACAAGTCTTTGGATATGTATAGTTATGGTATGCATATCTCTAAACTATATTAACTGTCACTTAACAGAGAAGTACTATAGATGTGACATGTGGAACATGAGTAAGGGCGGAGGATGTGGTTTAACCCTTTGCAAGGTTTGCCGGAGACCTCACATTAACTTTCTTTTTTCGACTTGTCTTACCAGAAAAGTTTGTAGCACATTCTCTTTCCTCCCAAACTTTTTCCGCTTAAATAACATATTCCATCCGTTTTAAAATTATTGTTTACCGACAGACAACACAAATGCATTCATTAAAACTTTGAGTTTTGTAAAAGCCAATAAAAGACAGTTTTACCTTTTAACTATTAATTAATGATTTCATTTAACTTTGTAAATAATAATTTTGATTTTGGAAAGTAAGGTCAACTTAAACAATTTCCTCTTCTATATTTAGACATGGGCAATTTTTTTGGAACAAACTAAAAGAAAGGTGGACAATAATAATGAGACGCGGGGAGTAAAAGGGTGCGTTTTTGTGTTTTTTGTTGCAGATTGTACAACTTTCATCTGTAGTTTTTTATTACACGGATAACCCCTATTTTTGTTACACAGATTGTACAACTTTCATCTATACTTTCATCTAGCCAAAATCTTGCCATGTAAGACTTGATATCACGAAAATCATTACGGGCAAACTTTTCCAAATATGTATCATCACCTTTGGCTTGCTTCACCGACTATGAGCATCACCCTCAAGTTTGTAAGTCGCCAACCTTACCTTAAAGCGCCGAATTTACATGGTCGCAAGCAAGGTGATGACAATGGGTGGGTTAAAATGACGAGGGATGCATAAGGAGTTATTATCAACGTATGTGTAACTATATTGCTATAATGTAATGCCAAAAAGTTACATTTGTATCGCCTTTTCTAGCACTAGATGTTCATAACTTGCGTTGTTGTTTAGGAGCCACAACATGATTTTTATCAACTAAGGAAATTGAAAATTACACTTATTAGAGATAGAAACAATTATAAATGGCTTGCGACTATAACTCAGGGGTGACCTAGTGGCAAAAAAGCTTGTGACTGTCACACTAAACTGTGTGAGTCGCAAGTTCAAACAACCTGAAGTGGCCATGCCAATCTCCTAAAAAGGGAGGGCTTTACCTAGTTTGAGTCTGTGTGTGGGGTGGTTCAAAGTATAGTCACAGAAACGCCGACTATGCTGCGTTCCTCGTACCGAAACGCGGTACAATCGCGACCTGGATAACTCAGGATCGCGACCTAGATCGCTAGTTTCCGCGTTCCGTTCTGGTGTTATGATTTTCGTGGTGATGGTTTCCGGTGGAAAGTCTGTTGAAGGAGGGAAGATGGTGAAGGGGCGGCTGATAATAGAAGATGTATGTGTACCTAAGGCTTATTTACTAAATGGTATTTGTTCTTTTTTTGGGCCAGTTAGTAAGTCACACAAATGGGCCAATTAAAATTATCTAATTAGACCCAAGAATATTCATGTTAATTAATAGTGGGTTTTACTTAAATATATAATTAAATGCATACACAATGTAAATTTTTCAACATCTGTGTAAAATATGTAATTAAAAATATTAAATGTAATAATTAAATTAATAAAAGTTTATAAATATGTATATAAAATATATAAATACCTATTAAAACTTATATATGTATGAGTATAATATGATACATTATACCAAATTTGGTACATCGTACCAAAATATATGGTACATCGAACCGAAGCGTACCGGAGCATACCGAAATGAGCCGACCCCTCTTCGTACCAAATTTTAGGGACTTAGCGAACTGCGATCCCGTTTCGCGTTCCCGTACCGGAGCGAACCGCGTTCCATGTGACTATGGTTCAAACCCCGTGGATTAGCCGGCCAAAAGGTCGGAAACCATGGTTACCTAAGAAAAGAAATTTTAAATGGTAATAACAATTCTTCGTTTGATTTTCAAGACACCTAAGTGATTAAGAGAATAGGTTGATACTGGGCTTGCGGATGCAAAATTGTGGTGGAGTTGAATTTATATATTGAATTGTATGCTCGGTAGAACTGTCAACAAAAAGAGACGTTTGACAATTGTAGGGATATGAGCAAAAGAACCGAATCGGAACTAACCAAACCACAACTGAACAGAACCAGAACCATGAAGAACTAAACCGATCCCAGAACCAGTGTTTCGGTTTCTGGTTATAGATTTTGGGTGAAATTTGGATCTGAATGCCGTCGGTTCGGATCCCGCATTCTCCAGTTCCGGACCGAATACCATTAAATTAAAAAAAATTAGGGAATTTAAAACTAGACAACTTTGTAAGCTGTAACTTCTGTCCCTTAGATCCTAGAGAAACCGTCCCCTCCCCCATGTTCTGCATTCATTTTATATCGCTACAGTATATATCAGATTTTTAGGCCCTTTTTTTGTTGTTGTTGCAACACGTATATGAAGAATTTTTTCATAATGGCGGTTCTGACAAGGGTATACCAAGAAGGACCAGAACCGAACTGAACGAAAATCACCTTCGGGTCGTTTCTCGATCTCCCCCTTTCCGAATTTCGGTATCGTATTCCGGTTGGTTCCGGTCGCGGGTTCCGGTTCCGTTCCGGGTTCCGGTTCTTAACTTTCCAGGACCTTTGCCTATCCCCTATTTGACCAGTATCAAGCAACAGGGTCTATTTACACGATTATGGCATACTAGAATAACATGTATTTCTAGGATATGTTCATTTAGTAAAATTGTGCTGTCTGTTATTCTTCTGGCATAACATTATTATTGCCGGGTGTGGTCGTACTTCCCATTCAAGTTTCCTATTTCTGTTGATCTTGATAAGGACTCGTGTTGAGCAATTGTCATGAATTCTGACAATATGACCTTGTCGAGTTAATCAGATTCTTGAAACTAATCATTTGGGTTGAGGCACCTTTACCACACCGATATATCAGTTGATTGAATATTACGCTCCGTTTGTAGGCACTCCATTACTAGTGTTTGGTTGTAAGGATGTTGTGTTTGGAGGTGACTTTAGGCAAATTCTACATGTCATTTCAATTGGTAGGAATGATGTATCGTTTGTTGGAAGCAAGTCATCGATGATATGCCTTGCGTGATTGAATGTTTGACATGCTCATGTGAGCCGGTTTAATAAGTGATTGTTGGACATGGATTACCAACTAATGAAGATGCATGCTTTCACTCCTTTCAATATGCATGCTTTTACGTTGTTGCATAATTTTAGGTTATTAGAATTTATATATCTTGATCCAGTTCATTTTGACTTGCAATACTTGTACGTTGCAAACACAAAATTAATCTGGATTTTGTAAATTTCAGACAATTATGAATTCAGATTAACTTATGATACAACCGGTGGTAGTATAATCACAGGTGTAATGGTGTTCAACTGTATGTGAAGAGGTGCCGATTGGGAGCTGCTTGGCTCCCCGATTTACCAAATATCGGCTGCCTCATGTTGGTTAAATTGCTTTTGTTCTTGGTCAAGGATTGCGTATATATGTTATAAAATGTTTTCGTATGGATTTATAGTTTTTTATCATGTTCAATAATGGAAGAACGGAAACAAAACCTACTGGTCTTCATTCCATGGTGTTAAATTTTATGTAATAAAGTTGGGTAAAGGGTTACCCCGGTAAATATATTAAAACAGAAAAAAGTTAAGTACAAATGGAATATGGCTGAAGTACCATATTAACCTCAAGCTAAGAAGCTTGATAAACACCTAAACCTAGTGCTTATGACATGCCATAAGCACTAACAACTCTAGAAACAAAAGATGCACCTAGAAAAAACAACTGAAACAAGCTAACCAGCAGGTACCGTGAAATATGAACTTTCACCTGTATTTGGATTAGTAAATAAGTTAGCCGATTCATCATACACATTTTCAACATGTTCTTCATCTTCTTCTTCATCATTCACCAATGCAGAATACAAATTAGATGTGGTAATATTACCTTCCTTAGAGGAATTGCCAGTAGACTTCAATATAGACAACGATTTAGATGCATTACCCATAGTAGTAGCTCCCTTCTTAGGTTCACTAGTTGCCGCCTTTGGAACATATCTGAACTATTTAACCGAGGGACCAACAAAATGACTTCCATTAGTAGACTTCGTTTTACCCTTATGTCTTTTCCTTACCCACCGTTTGGAACCCATCATGATTCAGCACCGCAGTAGGAGTAATAACATGTGGAACAACAGGAGGACTCACCACCTGTTTAGGACATTGATCATGAATGTGACCAAATATCTTGCATATATTACACCTAGGAGGCCTCCATTCATATTCAACACGAATAATATATTTAGTAAAACCCTCCCCAGAAAGTGAAGGAAAACCAATAGTAACAACCTCCACAAGCTCAGCCTCAGAACTGACCTCAATAAGGCACCTAGCAAAACTACTACTTCCCCACGAATCTTTACACATAGAGCTTGTGTAAGAATCAAGCATACCAGGTTTACCAATGAATGTAGCAATCAAACTAATACCATCCTCTTCAAAAACTTGAATAGGAACGTCATGCAATTTAACCCATACCGGGATGCGAGTCAATTCTTCCTTACACAACCTAGTATCCGTAGACCATTTCTTGAGAATTATTGGAGATTTATGTATCATCCACGGACCACTTTCCAAAACAGCTTCTAAACCGGCCTGTGTATCAAACTTAAAGAAAAGGAAGCCTTTGGAATTCATCATAATCCTTTTCAGGCTATGTTTCGCCCAGTTATTCCAGCATAGTATTCAACAACTGGAAACGCCATCCTCTTTCCAATAAAATAGCCATACAAGGTGTGTTCCAACCAATGTTGTAAAAAGTGGTCTAGGCGGCCGCCTAGGCGCTAGTCGGCCCCCCACCGCCACGATTTGGAGCAAATCGGCCAAATTAGGCGTTTTGGTCAAAAGGCGGTCAAAGAACCGCCTAGGCGGGAAAAATCAGCCAAATCGGCCTAGGCAGCGGGCCTGTCAATGCCGGTCAACGCCTGTTCAGATCTAGGGTTTTCTTCATATGTCACGCCTCTTTTCACACAACTTTAAATTAGCACGGGTTGTAACACGTTTTTGGGGTTTTGATTTCTTGATTTTGTTTTAATTCAATTGTTTTCTTGAAGTGGATCAAAGAGAACAGGGTGAATGGGGAGAGAGATGAGGGTGTGTGGGGGCTGTGAATGTGAAATGAATTTTAACCCTAATGGGTGGTCTAATAATAATATAGGTAGTTGGCCCAACAAATAATAGAGTGGATTAAGCCCAAAACTTAATGAAAATCACACAATGTAAATTTTGCAACATATACAAAATATATATAATTAAAAATAATAAAACATTAATAAAAAAACTATATATAAATTATGCATATTGTATACCAAATACATATAATTTTAAATTTTTTATATAGAAAAGTTCAATCCGCCTAGGCGGTCTAGGCGCTAGGCGGTGGTCGACCGCCGCGCCTACGCCTAGCGCTTTTTTGCAACATTGGTTCCAACCGAGAACTAACCTTTTCAACTACTTTGCGGGGGATAGAGATGTTCACACCTTCAAATACGGGTTCGGCAACCGGGGGACGAAAATTAGTATCAATTTTAGGGTGGTTATTATCCCTGGAACCGTAACTCCAGCATAGGATGGAGCATTAGCATTGATGTCCACAGCTTGGACAATAGGAGACTCATAAGTAGGTTTAGGGGTCGTAGATTTAGCAATTGTTTCGGCCTTAAAAGCCTCCGACAAACCACAAACAGCCCCCATAGCCATAGTTCGAACATCACTTTCCAATTCAGCCCACACCGAATTTGTAGCAGCTTCACAACCCTTAGTGAATTCATCAATATCATCTAGTGTTTCAAGCGACACACCAAACAAAACATTAATATAATCATGCTTACTTTTAGTTGAAGACGCCATACCTGAAGCTGGTGTCGTAGCGCCTAATTGAGTGCCATTGAAATCAAGATTGTCAGCCCTATCATTCACAACAACAGAAGAAGTGTTCGCCACTACAGCAGGGTTACTAGTATCGTTCATGGTAGCATTCCTTCGTGACTTCTTTTGTTTCCTGTCACATTCGACAACGAATACGTATTCTCCTCTCCCGTTCCCATCACCAAAACATGCAACAGCTAATAGATCACGAAGCAACAGTAGCGTCCAAGCTTCAATAACGCAATAAACCCTAGGGAACTAGGGTTTTGGGAATAAAAGCGTAGAGTTTAAGGCATAATCATTGTCTTGATTATATTGTAATTTAATAAGTGTAACAATGACGCGTAAAAAATCCCTAATAAACGAAACTAATGATCTTATAACCTTTAGCGATTATAAAAACCCAAACTAGTGCGGTGATAAATAACCCTTATATCCACCGACCCACGATGAACCTTAAATAATTAAGAAACCATAGAGGAAATCAGTCGAGAAAAGAATTACAATCACGATCTTGAATAAATCTTATATCCACCAACCCACGTTGCACCTTAAATAATTAAGAAAACATTGAGGTAATCAGTAGAGAAAAGAATAGTATTCACGATCGACCAACAGGGTTGTTAGGGATGAATCGCCACGGACGAGTTTTTTCTTAATTTTATGTAATAAGTTGTTGCTTATTTAAAATGCTTTTGTGAATAATATATATTATTGTAATATTTTCACAAAGTTCTTTATTTTGTGTCAGCATCACATTTTATCTTGTTACATCTCATGCTATTTATATTTATGTGTGTAGTTAAAAAATGTATTGAATCATATGATTCATGGGTTTTGTTTACCAAACATACACATTCATTAAGTTTTCAAATAGCTGATATGTTGTTTTTCATGTAATCTGATGTTTGTAGACTACATCCAAGCGCCTAGCAGATAGGAAGGTGGAGAGGTTCGACAAGAACATCAAGAAGCGTGGTTCGGTACCTGAAACGACAACAAAGAAGAAAGACTCCTATCCTGTGGGTCCTATAGTGCTTGGCTTTTTCATCTTTGTTGTGATAGGATCCTGTAAGTCGATCTCTTAATTGAACTTTGCCAATGATTCTTTTCTTTCTGATATTATGATAATAATTAAAGAGGTTTCAATCTTCTAGGACATCTGACCATTCATCAAGCTTGTTATTGTTAGTCGATAATTGTATAGGCCCAATATTAGTTTATGTAGGCCTTAGCCCATGTAACTCTAGGGTTATATCCCTATTTGTATCCGGTTTTTGTACTCTGGTATCTTTTATAATCTAAGAAGGTCCAAAAGAGTATCTATGACAAACCCAAATTATTTTGACCAAGTCTGCTTGCATGTTACTGATGGCCTGAGAGAATGCATTGAAATTGTTAATATAGTCTGGGTTGCTCTTTTAGGAATAGGTCAAGTTGGTTAGTTTGTACTTGAGTAGTTCCTTTCGTTAAGGCTCGCTTGAATTGTGGCAGTTATGAGTTTAGTTTTGCTTTTCTACATTATCCGTACCTTATGTGAGTGAAAAAATGGGCTGCTTTTATTTCACCAAACATATTGCTTTTCTTAGAAAAAAGTTCCTTAGCTCCCATCACTCTTCCCATTAGTCGAGACTTCTACTGATCTCTCTGATTTTTAACTTTTCAGTTACAGTTGTCTTTTCAGCATTGTGATATGCTAGTAGTTGGATTGAGGAAGTTTTATGGAGCTTTATTATATGAATTTTGTTATTATTTATTTTAGAGATAATTTATTATTTTTGCACAATATTTGCTATTGTTTTTGACAATTTGGACTAGTTAATGCATCTTAAGTTGTTGATGATTTAGTAATAGCCTTCAGAAGTTGGTCTGTATATGTGTAAATCAGAGCTATATCCATCATTAATGGAAAACAGTCAAACACAGATTTAAATTTTTTCCCCTTGCAAAAGTTCAATCTAGATTCACTCTCTGGTTTTGACTTTGAAGTGTCATCAAATATCAAATTTGATCAGAAGTTTTCATTGGCTATAGTGGATAAGCTTGATTGCTATGTTAAGGTGTAAGATTTATAAAATGATCTACAACACTTTTTGGCTTTCTGGGTTCATATGTCAATGCAAAGAGAAAAATTTATTTGTCACACACCTATATCCTTACAATCATGTTAATTGCATCATTTTTTTAGCTTAGCGGACGTTGTCAGGGTTAAGATGTGACCAACTGACCATGATCTCTATTTTCTGACAGCTTTATTTCAGATCATTCGCACGGCAACAAGCGGAGGCATGGCTTGAGGCATGAATCATCAGGCAGGTTCCATTATCAGTTTATGGTTTGTTTGTTTGTAAACGATAAAATGAGTATAACATGTAAAAGGATTGGTCACTAGTTGCTTAACGCTTATGTTTTGTTAATATAAAGACCCCTTTTCTCTATTTGCATATACACACCCTTCATTATAGCTAAATTAACGTCATTATCATTTGGTTTGCTATGGCTATGGCTTCTTTCAAAATCTGTACCGAAATGTCAAAAAAAGTTTATTTCCTTTTGACATGTACCAAAATGTCGATGGAATTTCAGCTGCTAAAATAAAAGCACTTAAAAGCAAAGTCAAATTTATCAATGCCTCAATGGACTTGTGGTGGCTTGAAATTGAGTTGATAATTGTTTCGTGGACCCTCTTACGAGTCTTTGGATATGTATAGTTATGGCATGTAGAGAAAAGTTCAATACGAAACAAGATTTTTCTAAAGAACAAAACAACCAATCTTGGCCATTAATTTAACTTTGATCCAATGGCTAGATTTAATCATTGATATAAATAATAAATTACAGAGGGGCGTTTTTGTAATATCCCACTTCACCTAACACTCCATTCTTGCATAGTCGCTCCCTCACTCACACATGTTTACTCACCCACAATCACCAGTGACAAACACTCTCTTTCACACCAAACACACACGAACCACCATAAATTGTCGTTGATCCGCCCTATCACCATAAACCGTCAATTTGATGTTGATCGCATCACTGATCTATTTTTTCGACAAGTTCTATATTTCGATGGTTGTATGTGTGTGTGTGGGAGGTGCGGGGCAGGGGAGACGGCATCAGTGGCGGCTGATTTATAGCGGCGAGTTCGTCAATCCGCCATATTACAGTGAAAGTAACAGGGATGACGTGCTTTGTTGCAACATAAAAGCCAACGTCACCTTGGATACCAAATTCATTTAGAATTGATGTATAAAATAATTTGGGAGCTACCTTGAAAATATTCAAGGAACTACCTTAGATTCATTTGAAAGAAAGAAAAAAGAAAAAAGGAAAGGAAGAAACGGGCTGGAATTTACAGATCTTGGGGAAGAAGATGGGGAATAGTAAATAAACAAGATAAGATTATTTTAGAAGTGGTCAAAAGTTGTTATGGGGGTCATAAACCAGTCTTTTGTTTTTTCAACGTGGGGTAAAATTTAGTTTTTAAGTATCATTTAAACACTAGTTTTGAAATACAATTATTTTGGTTTTTTGCTATTTTAATACTCCGTAGAAATGATGATTAAAAGGACTAATATTGGTATACTTTTATGTTCACTTGATAATTATTAAAAAGGACTACTAAAAAAATCCCATGGGATGCACCAAAGAATCCGATGGGATTCATACTGAATCCTTTATGATTTATCGTCTTTTTAGGAATCTCGTGGGATTTTTCTGGACAAAAATTTTGAAATTTTTTTTTCGTCTTTTTACGAATCCCATGGGATTTTTCTGGACGGAAATTTTGAAAAAAAAAATCATCTTTTTACGAATCCCGTGGGATTTCTTTACGAATCCCGTGGGATTTTTCTGGACGGAAATTTTGAAAAAAAAAGTCGTCTTTTTACGAATCCCATGGGATTTTTACGAATCCCATGGGATTTTTCCGAATCCCGTGGGATTCTTCTCGACGAAAATTTTGAAAAAAAAATCGCTTTTTTACGAATCCCATGGGATTTTTCTGGACGGAAATTTTGAAAAAAAAAATCGTCTTTTTACGAATCCCATGGGATTTTTACGAATCCCGTGGGATTTTTCTCGACGGAAATTTTGAAAAAAAATCGCTTTTTTACGAATCCCATGGGATTTTTTACGAATCCCGTGGGATTTTTCTGGACGGAATTTGAAAAAAAAAAGTTCGTCGTAAGTATATAACAATGCATATCTATAGAAAGATAATTTTTTTCTCGTCGCGATGGTGTATTTTTCGTAGCTTGAAGATTTACCGTTTGCAAGATATGTTGTTTTTTAAAAAAAGGTGGAAAGTGGGTTTTTATATTAAATAAGCTAAAATGCCAATTTTGCCCTCCCTTTGTTATTTTTTGATTTGATCTTAGCCATTAGATTAAAGGTGGATGGATGGTTGAGATTGAATTATTTGTTTTTTAAATGATACATGTTTTGCATTGATCTCATCTCTAAACTATATTGAGGTGAGATCTATGCAAAACAAGAATCACATAAAAAACAAATAAGTCAATCTCAACCATCCATCCACCTTTCATCTAATGGCTAAGATCAAATTAAAAAATAACAAAAGGAGAACAAAATTGGCATTTTAGCTCATTTAATATAAAAACTCACTTTCCACCTTTTTTAACTTCGCCCTAGCGAGAGATCCATTCTTCTCTCCCGCTCCTTTGTGCGTTTGTCTTTAAAAGTTAACCTTACGTTCTTGATTATTGGTTTAAGTTCCCCTGTCTTTTAAAGTTGGTCTTGTTTTAATTGAAGTGTTTTTGTGTGGTGCATGCGCACTCGTTCGTCTACGT
>LBNU01028295.1:84377-177478 GCA_014162995.1 Artemisia annua
TTTTTTTTTTTTTTTTTTTTTTCACAAAGATAATTTTGGTCACACATAACACACACTCTCACAATGAATTCATGAACATTTGGTTAGCGAGCACACTCACATACCACCGGTCAAAAGTTTTGAGTGTATCAACAGTTTAATTACTCTTTCGATATTTGTAGCATTTTGAATCAACAAATATTGAACACAATCAAATTAAAATATACGAAAACCGGAACAAATTTACTAGTGACAGTGACTCAGACCATAAAAAAATTGTTAAGTGTAGACCATTAAGTCATTGACTCCCTTTATGTGATAAAAAGATACGCCGGATAAAATAAATTTAAGACTTATGAGCACGTTCAACATTATTAATGTTTTGTATTAGGTGAGACATGACCTAAAATTTAAAATTTATTACGGTTTGCTTTATTTATTTGTTTTGTATTTTTCATTTCAGATTGGAAATTGATTTGCACACTTTTAAAAATAATTGAGACACTTTCTTCATGCATTAAATACTTGTACAGCATTAATATTGTGCTTCAACTGTTTGTACATATGAGTGTCTCAATAAGATTTTGGAATATCCAAATCACCTCCCTTTCATCAATATTTCCATTACTTACTAGTTCTAAACAAATGACACAAGCAAGAGTTATGAAATGCTTAGCTTTAGAGGATGGTGGTAATAACTAATAAGGTGCTGATAGACGCGTCCAAGACACCACCAACGCCTCTATCACTATTATCCTCATCGAAAACGGCCGTCCTTCATGCATAAAATGAAGTCGGTCTAATTACCGATCGACTTATGAAGGTGTGGCAGTGTGGATATGTGTGCAATTTGGTTTTTGTGGGGGAATTATGTATAAGTGCGGGATATTTGTCGGTGATGTTGGTTGAGGAGAGAGAAGCTGATGTGGCGCTGAGTTGGTGATTATGTTTGCAGTCATTTTTACTACCAGCCTGATATAGTATGCTCGCTTGGGGACAACCTTTTAATTTTTGGATTTTATCTTGAACGATCCTAAGAGCTCTAGGCACGGTGACATCGAAAATCGGTGTCATCCACTTCATGTCAGCACGATACAGAAAATAAACGATGTAATGAAATAAATGATATAATGTAATGAGGTGTCATCCACTTCATGTCAGCACGATACAGAAAATAAACGATGTAATGAAATAAATGATATAATGTAATGATTCATTACCGTTATTAATCATGTTTAGTTGGTATGATAAAACGTAATGAAATCAATAAGATAAAGACCAAATTGTCATTGATGATAAGAAGTTTATTTAATGTTATTAGTTAATAATTGATTTTTATGTAATTTTAATTCTATTAAAAGATGATGTAAAAAAAACTAAATAAATAAATTGAGAAGTAATTATGATAGAACGAGTCATTTTTTGTAATGAATCATTACATTGTAAAATTATAAGCAAACAAAATATTTTCATTTCGTGTTAGTAGTTATTTTCATTCTCGCTTAAATTACAACGTAACAAACATGATGAATGAGGCCAATTATTAATTACTACGTATTAAATGGGTAGCTAGCCAATTTCGTCCTCGCCTTTGAATGGACCACCATCGTTCAAGGGGCCGCCCCATTTTTTACTTCCAAATTCTAACGAAAATCATATCATTTGTGGGCATGCGTATATACATTTATGACTAAATGATTTTAAGGTAAAGTTGATTGGTTAAACTTTTTCCTCCTATTCACTTTCACTAAGCTTTTACTATATAATTTTTGACTCTTTTGTGATTTTTAAAAAGACATTTGACCATGACTTTTTATCAAAGAAAAAACCTGCTCTACGTGTAAATACCCATTTTATGGTTATGATTTGTTAATTTATTAAAGTTATAAACCTAATGATAAGTTTAATACTAGTTCCTCTACTTTTTATAATTCCATGGTTACTCCCTCCTTGTGGTGAATTCAGTTTAATCATTCGAATTGTATTAATATCAACTAAAACATAGCCTAAATTGACAACTTCACCTACATACTTTAAATTGTCTAAGTCATTTCTTTTTCTATTTCATGTCAACTTTATTTAAAAGGATAAAAACAAAAGAGGAAAATGGACAAATTTTTGTCTTTTTTTGCCATTTAATTTAGTCATGTTGTTGTGAAATGATCTTTTCAACCGACTATCTATGTTACTTAAAGACCATATAACCCAGCAGTTATTTGTTAATTAATTTATGTTAGAGTAGGGTATCCACGTCTCAATAAACAAAATTGATCGAATTATTTTATTGTCATTCCTATCCACACACAAAATCGCCAAAAATAGTAGAAAAAAGAAAAACATAAAACACAACTCATGTGCTTAGAGCATAAGGTATGGTAACACTAAGTTATCCCATAACCCATTGTCACGTCAGCATCACATCAGCTTTAACCTTTTTATCTTAACTCATCAAAAAACAACCGTTACAATAATTCACCTTTAACTCACCTTAACTCAACTTTAAATTAATATTTTCAAATTCAACCCTTAAACTAAAACAAATACTTCATTTATTAAAAACATAACATTAATTCTTAAACATATTACAATACGAAATTAAAAAAAAAAAAAAAAAAAAAATACGAAACATATGAAATTTAAAACATACGAATTACAAATACTTATTCATCGTCTTCGGAATCTTCTTCTTCATGTTGACGTTCAAGACGTTTTTGCCAAACATATTCCATAAGGTCTAGTTGGAGTTGAGTATGCATTTCTTGGTCGCGTATTTCTTTTGATATTCGACATTGGGTATCACACTGTCGACCCAACTGTCTCGTCTGAAACGTGGTGTCGGATCCACCCACATGTTGCTATACTCACGTAGTGCAAACTTTTGATCNTCCATAAGGTCTAGTTGGAGTTGAGTATGCATTTCTTGGTCGCGTATTTCTTTTGATATTCGACATTGGGTATCACACTGTCGACCCAACTGTCTCGTCTGAAACGTGGTGTCGGATCCACCCACATGTTGCTATACTCACGTAGTGCAAACTTTTGATCTTTTAAAATCATGTTATGCAAAATAATGCAAGTATATATGATTCTACGTATCTTGACAATTTTCAGTGCACGTGCCGGTTGTTGTAGTATACCCCAACGTCCTTGAAGCACACCAAAAGCACGTTCGACATCCTTTCGTGCACTTTCTTGCTTCCTTTTAAAATAACCATGTTTTTCGTCAGTTGTTGCCGAGAAGGATTAGACGAAAGTTGACCGCTGTGGGTAAACCGGACAATTTTTCCACTCCCAATGCATGCAATCAATGCTACCAAGCATTCCCGGAAAACCATGTTCACGCTCATGTTTTTCATAAATACTTTGAACGTCGGACCATGTTGGTTTTCTTAAATACTCCGGTATAAACAAATCCATAACGCACTTGTTAAAATTATCAAGACAATCACGTAAAGTACGCTCACCCATTTGCAAATACTCATCAAACGCATCGGGTGAGTTGCCGTATGCCAATTGGCGTATGGCAGATGTACACCTCATAAGTGTACTAATACTCATTCGACCTGTACAATCGAGTCCTTTGTTAAATAATTTAAAATGCTCTGGAAGAGGATCGGAATAATAAGATTCAATACCTTCGACTGTTTGTAGAAATAGTTTCCGGCTCATACGAAACCTTTTTCGAAAATTCCGGTTCGTATAATTACACCCTTGATAAAAGTAGTCGCTACACAAACGTTCTCCGGCAATCTCACGTTCACGGTAGACCACGGTACGATGGAGGCGTGGTGGAGCTGCTTCCAATTATTGCAAATGTTGATGATATTCGTACACGGGTATCATAAACTGAATATAATTTCAACATCTATATCGGAAAAGCTTCTTTCTTCTTCGTGATTTTCAATCGGATCCATTGTGAATGAACAAGTTTTTTTTTATGTTTTGACATTGGAAGGCATGCGCCTTTTCTTGTTGTCTGAATAATCGCTGATGCGCTTTGAGAACGCACCAACCTTTTGGCGACGCCAAGGAAGGGATATGTCCTTATCCTCTTCCTCGCGACGTCTTCCTCTGGACTTCCAGTGTCCTGTTTCCTTATCCTCGTTGTCCGAGGAACTGCTTGAGGAAGAATCGCTTCTTTTACGGCGTTTGCGCCGTTTTTCATCGGAGTCCGAGCTAGAAGGGCTTTCGCTTGGTGGAGATCGTTTCCCAGATTTATCGTAAGCTCTTCCGCTTCCCGATCTAGAAGAACCTTCGCTTGGTGAGCGCTGTGGTCCAATTCTATCGTGGACTCTGCGACTTCCTAGCCTAGAGAAAACGAGTGTGCGTCACCCATTACCCTTGTATTCCTCCGAGTACTGCGAATTAGACGGCGTACCGAGTCTAGAGTGGACATCGGTGCGCCTCTCATTGTGCTCGCGCTCTAGGTAACGCGGTGGAGATGTTCCATTGAAGTTGAGTCGAGCATGCAAGTTATGACTCGACCTTCTTCTTGACTCCTCTTGGAGGAGATTGTTCAATGTGTCAAAATTTCGTGATACGAAATTTTTTAACATTGTTCCTTGAGTATGCTCTTCCAGCGCAGTGATATTCTCTTCTAGGTTAACCCTCCTCTCTTTGTCAGGTGCGCCTGGCGGTGCTGTGTTGTCCACAGCATTTGCCCTCTGGTGAGGAGTGGTGAACAGAGTACGCTGAAGGTCCTCATTGTTTGGAACCACCGTAGTGGTCTGAGTTGTAGCAGCGGGCAGTTCCACTGTTGGGATGATTGGGGGTGATTCCCCCTCCTGGTGACCAGGCACACTGGTTGTCCCAGTGGTTTGCCTAAGGGTCAGATCCGGATAGTTCCTCCTTGGAGGATCACCGCGTGCCTTATCCATCTGTGGAGTCCGCTGGCTTATGTTTTTGTGCTTCGTCATCCTAGTTCTTAGTGTTGTGTCCCATGGATGGCGCCACTTGTTGATACAAAAGTTGGGCGTTCCTTGTTTAGATTCCTTTCCTCGTATCAATTGGATGATATTGCTTGAGACCTGCGCACTAAGAAAACAACCAAACCGTTAGGCTTATCGAGGGATTGTTTCCCCCGATTATCCTCCGGCGTGAGAGTAAGTAATCGTGTTTTAGGGTTGTGAGGAGTTAGGGTTTTGAAGTCGTACCTTGGACGATGTCTATATCGCCCTATTTATACACACGCAACCGATAAGGTTTCGTGTTCCTCACTCTTCGGCGCATTCGCCGATATCGGATGTATATCTTCTTTATTTAGAAGATATCACGTATCCATTCTATTAATAACTTTGTGCTTGGACCTTGTAGGCCCAAACCCTCTAACTGGTAGTCCAGTGACTGTTATCGCGGCCCGCTCGTGGTGGGCTTAAGTGTTAGTATTGTTTACTAATCGGGTTCGTGACCCGGTGTAGACTATACGTCATCACTATTGCAGTGCACGACAATTAGATCATTGACCAACTTGATGTGAATAATGCATTTCTCCATGGTGACTTACATGAGGAGGTATACATGCAAATTACACAAGGCTACAGTCACAATTTCCCACCTAACTCAGTCTGCAAGCTCACTAAATCACTCTATGGACTCAAACAAGCAAATAGACAGTGGTTTGAATAACTTACATCTTTTCTCATCTCACAAGGTTTCAAACAAAGCTATGTGGAGACTTCTCTCTTCACTCTCACCAAAGACAACAGTTTCACTACCCTCTTAGTGTATGTAGACGATATCCTAATAGCAGGCAACAACAAACAAGTAATTCAAGACATCAAAGCAAGCCTGCACCAGAAGTTTAGCATCAAAGACTTAGGACCACTTCACTACTACTTGGGTATTGAATTTCTCAGAAACTCCACTGGTCTTGCCATGAGCCAAAGGAAATATGCTATGGAGCTTGTTAAACATGCTGGTTTGCTTGATACAAAGCCCTCAGCCATACCACTTGATCCTATCCACAAGTTAACTATGCATGATGGTGATCCACTGCCTGATCCATCACATATAGGACACTGGTTGGCAAACTCCTATATCTCACTATCACAAGACCTGCTTGGAATTTGCAGCTCAAACATTGAGCCCATTTCTACAAGGTCCTACCACTCTTCACATGAAAGCTCTTGTCAAAGTTTTCAGATATGTGAAGCTAACAATGGCTCAAGGATTGTTCTTTCCTACTCACAACAACCTACATATGACAGTATATTGTGATAGTGATTGGGCTAGTTGTCCATTTTCTAGGAGATCAGTCACTGGTTATGGGGTTTTTCTTGGTCCTAGTCTCATATCATGGCAATGTAAGAAACAAGTTGTGGTTTCTATATCATATACAGAGGCAGAGTACAGGGCATTAGCAGATAATACATGTGAAGTCACTTGGCTCAGATGCTTACTCAAAGAATTTCAAGTCAAAGTTACCACTCCTACACCTATCTTCTGTGACAATGTTTCTTCTATTTCACTTGCCTCAAATCCTGTACAACATGCCAGCACTAAGCACATAGAGATAAACTGCCATTTTGTCAGGGACAAAGTCAGAGAAGGCCTCATCCTACCAACCTATGTTCCAACCAAACAACAAGTGGATGATATCTTAACCAAAGGTCTTCCTAAACCACTTCATTACAACTATTTGTGCAAGTCGGGATTGTGTAATCCTTACCCAGTGCCAACTTGCGAGGGGGATGATGTGATACAGAGTACCAAACACTCAGCTTGCAGAGTCAACTCTATACAGAGACATCCACAAAGTCAACACAAGATGAAGATCTTACTCAGCAGCAGCATGACTCAATGTAACAAGATGTACATTAGATATTTTTTGTCTCTTAGTTAGATATTTTGTAATGCTAGTAGTATAAATACCCAATGGGTTCAATGTAACATTTACAATTCATTCTCTATCAATAATAATCATTTTAACAATTCACTCAAATATGTTCTCTCTCTAAAACTCAATAAGCACTATTTCAAACACGATCAATAGTAGTTTCTCTTAGAAAACAAGTCCCCATTATTTGTATACAAATACTTTCTACTCAAATGCAGCGTACCTAATTTGGCAATTAGCATGATGTTTCAATGTTTTCATACATATATAGCTGCTAAGCTTGATAAAAATTGTAAGAGCTTTAAAGAAGGTTTTCATGTTTGATTTTAGTCTAAATCATATCCTGGTGTGCGTTTAGGAAGTTATCGTTACACAATACCTACTTGTACTCCGTTAAGTCCCTAAAAGTATCCATGCTAGAAACAGAGGTGAGATCTATGCAAAACAAGAATCACATAAAAAACAAATAAGTCAATCTCAACCATCTATCCACCTTTCATCTAATGGCTAAGATCAAATTAAAAAATAACAAAAGGAGGGCAAAATTGGCATTTTAGCTCATTTAATATAAAAACCCACTTTCCATTTTTTTTTTAAAACAACATATCTTGCAAACGGTAAATCTTCAATCTACAAAAAATACAACATCGCGACGAGAAAAAAATTATCTTTCTATAGATATGCATTGTTATATACTTTCGACGAACTTTTTTTTCAAAATTCCGTACGGAAAAATCCCACGGGATTCGTAAAAAATCCCATGGGATTCGTAAAAAGACGTTTTTTTTTTTCAAAATTTCCGTTCAGAAAAATCCCACAAGATTCGTAAAAATCCCATGGGATTCGTAAAAAGACGATTTTTTTTTTCAAAATTTTCGTCCAGAAAAATCCCACGGGATTCGTATAGAAATCCCACAGGATTCGTAAAAAGATGATTTTTTTTTTCAAAATTTCAGTCCAAAAAAATCCCATGGGATTCGTAAAAGATTTTTTTTTTTCAAAATTTCCGTCCAGAAAAATCCCACGGGATTCGTAAAAATCCCATGGGATTCGTAAAAAGACGGNTTAACCAAAGGTCTTCCTAAACCACTTCATTACAACTATTTGTGCAAGTCGGGATTGTGTAATCCTTACCCAGTGCCAACTTGCGAGGGGGATGATGTGATACAGAGTACCAAACACTCAGCTTGCAGAGTCAACTCTATACAGAGACATCCACAAAGTCAACACAAGATGAAGATCTTACTCAGCAGCAGCATGACTCAATGTAACAAGATGTACATTAGATATTTTTTGTCTCTTAGTTAGATATTTTGTAATGCTAGTAGTATAAATACCCAATGGGTTCAATGTAACATTTACAATTCATTCTCTATCAATAATAATCATTTTAACAATTCACTCAAATATGTTCTCTCTCTAAAACTCAATAAGCACTATTTCAAACACGATCAATAGTAGTTTCTCTTAGAAAACAAGTCCCCATTATTTGTATACAAATACTTTCTACTCAAATGCAGCGTACCTAATTTGGCAATTAGCATGATGTTTCAATGTTTTCATACATATATAGCTGCTAAGCTTGATAAAAATTGTAAGAGCTTTAAAGAAGGTTTTCATGTTTGATTTTAGTCTAAATCATATCCTGGTGTGCGTTTAGGAAGTTATCGTTACACAATACCTACTTGTACTCCGTTAAGTCCCTAAAAGTATCCATGCTAGAAACAGAGGTGAGATCTATGCAAAACAAGAATCACATAAAAAACAAATAAGTCAATCTCAACCATCTATCCACCTTTCATCTAATGGCTAAGATCAAATTAAAAAATAACAAAAGGAGGGCAAAATTGGCATTTTAGCTCATTTAATATAAAAACCCACTTTCCATTTTTTTTTTAAAACAACATATCTTGCAAACGGTAAATCTTCAATCTACAAAAAATACAACATCGCGACGAGAAAAAAATTATCTTTCTATAGATATGCATTGTTATATACTTTCGACGAACTTTTTTTTCAAAATTCCGTACGGAAAAATCCCACGGGATTCGTAAAAAATCCCATGGGATTCGTAAAAAGACGTTTTTTTTTTTCAAAATTTCCGTTCAGAAAAATCCCACAAGATTCGTAAAAATCCCATGGGATTCGTAAAAAGACGATTTTTTTTTTCAAAATTTTCGTCCAGAAAAATCCCACGGGATTCGTATAGAAATCCCACAGGATTCGTAAAAAGATGATTTTTTTTTTCAAAATTTCAGTCCAAAAAAATCCCATGGGATTCGTAAAAGATTTTTTTTTTTCAAAATTTCCGTCCAGAAAAATCCCACGGGATTCGTAAAAATCCCATGGGATTCGTAAAAAGACGGTTTTTTTTTCCAAAATTTCCGTCCAGAAAAATCCCACGGGATTCGCAAAAAAATCCCACGGGATTCGTAAAAAGACGAATTTTTTTTTTCAAAATTTTCGTCTAGAAAAATCACACGGGATTCGTAAAAAAATCCCACGGGATTCGTAAAAAAATCACTTGTGATTTGTTATTTTTAAAAAATCAAAAGTGATTTGTAAAAATGAGTAAATCACTTGAGATTCTATTTTTGTTGTGTAATGTTATGAGAAAAAATCTTGTCCACTTTGAATATATCTTATTTATTTTGAATCTATAATATTTGTTACTTATATTCTTTTTGATCCCATGGGTAATCTGTATAAATCCCATGGAATTCTTTGGTGCATCCCATGGGATTCATTATGAAACTCAAAATCATTCCCACCGTTAGACAGTGGGTCGACTACCAAGAAATAAAAACCCAAATCCCCATATTCAATAAACTAAGATCTTAACCTTTAAGTTATTTGTTGTTGACATCAGTGAGTACAAAACAAACGCAATGCATCCCAAATTCCAAATTAACTAAAACATATTTCATCTACTGGTTTCTTTGAGACCAAAATTTGAGTAGGACAATGGTGAACAAAGATAACAAAAGATAAAATACCCACTGTTGAGGACTTGAGGAATAACAAAATGAAAAGGAAGCCAGAGTAGACCAAATTTGTGTGATGTTCCATTTTTCTACACAAGCAGTTAGACCATTTTTAGACTCAACCAAACCAAGATAAAATAAATATGTTCGATTCTTTTAATACCATTCATCTCATCATCCACTTTACTCCATTCATCTCATCATCATCATTCCCAAAAACTAAACTAACACTATTCATCCCTAAATTACAAACCCATAAATTCAACCATTTTAAGCAGATCACATATCATCACAAAAAACAACTAAAAACTAGTTTAATATCAAGAATAAGAATCAAAATAACAACCAATCAAATAATATGAACAATAAATTATATCAAATAAATTTACCAGTATCAACATTTTGACGCAAAAACCGTCAATTATCGACAACGCTAACCCAACAATAACATCATATTTAATTTATTATACAATTTAACCGTCATCATTTGAAGCTAGAAAACTTTCAAGTGTACGTCAGATATGAATCCGACTACCTTTCGCAACTTTCGGAGCTCCTCTACCACCGTTGCCGCTAGCACCACTGCCGCCGCCACTGCCGTCGTCGCCGCCGCCCCTGCCGTTGTTGCCGCTGTCGTCACCACCTTTCTTTCATTAATTTTGCATATTTAAAAGATATAGGGTTAATTTTCATTTGATTTTGATTAAAAATGGCTAGGGTTTTGATTTGGGGAAATGGGGAAGCAGTTGGTGAGAGGAGTAGATCAAATGGTTTGTGGTTTGAATGAGTAAATGAAATTGACGTGAGCAACCCTTTAGTTTGATTGTAGATATTACATAAATGCCCTTCGGTACTTAATTATATTAAAATAACAATTAATCTATACCATTGGATTTAAAAAGAATGGATGGCTAAGATTAAAGCATTTGTTCTTTAAAGAAAATATGTTTCGTAAGGAACTTTTGTCAACTATATTAAGGTGGTGTTTGATTTGAACTTAATTGACTTAATATGAAAAAACTTAATTTATTAAGTCATGTGAAAAGTTGTTTGTTTGTCACTTAATCAAAAGAAATGACTTAAAATAATAAGTGACAAAACTAAGGGTCTCCACATTAAGTCATCCGTTAATTAAACATGACTTAATGAAAAAATTAAACAAACAAGCCCTAACTATCACTTAACAGAGAAGTACTATAGATGTGACATGTGGAACATGAGTAAGGGCGAAGGATGTGGTTTACCCTTTGCAAGGTTTGCCGGAGACCTCACATTGACAATTTTACCTTTTAACTATTAATTAATGATTTCATTTAACTTTGTAAATAATAATTTTGATTTTGGAAAGTAAGGTCAACTTAAACAATTTCATCTTCTATATTTAGACATGGGCAATTTTTTTGGAACAAACTAAAAGAAAGGTGGACAATAATAATGGGACGCGGGGAGTAAAAGGGTGCGTTTTTGTGTTTTTGTGTTGCAGATTGCACAACTTTCATATGTAGTATTTTATTACACGGATAATCCCTATTTTTGTTACACGGATTGTACAATTTTCATCTATACTTTCATCTAGCCAAAATCTTGCCATGTAAGATTGGGGTTCTCTTTGCGCCACTGCACCCAACTCTCTCAACTCTCTAATGTGTAGCATTTGACAAAACCAATTTAATGAAAATAAATTGACATAAAGAACACGTTTACCAACTCTGATAACTATATTGAAAATGATATATACTGCAGTATATATATATACATGTTAATAAGCCTAATTATTGTGATACTACATTTTTTGATTTTTTCCTGACCCACCATATGAAATTATGATCGTTATCTCGTTGGGCCCTTCTGTTTCGGCCACTAGCCCATATATGATTACCCTTCCTTCGCTAGTGACCTCTCAATCTCTCATGAGTCTCATCCTATTTAACTCAACTTCATCTTTTTTATGACAAGAAAATGGAAGGGTAATGATGTACATTTAATCTAGCAGCAAGCTGCTATTTTGTTTATTTGTTAGTATTATTCTAGACCTTATATATAAAAGTGTGAAATAAAGATCAACGCACTTCAACAAAGCATACTATGTTATGACACCAAAGTCCAAACCTGATTTAAAGGGTTATTGGTATCGTAAATTTTATTTGTGGGTTGTATATGTCTTATTGATATGATATCTTGTCTACAATCGTGTTAAGATATCCTTATGTCAGCTTCTGAAAAAAGTACGATGTTAATGTATTGGCGAGATATCAAAATAGTTTACTAGTACATATAACATCATACATAACCGAGGCGTTTGGTCTATTGTTATGTGAGTTGTGCCCATCAACATGGGGATAATAGGTTCAAGCCACGCTGGAGTCATTTGTAAGATTGTGAGATAAGTGGTATGTGTGTGAAAAAATTGTTGTTAAAAAAATCATTCGGAGTATAATTTCTTCCTCCTTTTATTTTTTTTTTATTATTTTTTTTTTCAGAAAGATAATTTTGGTCACACACACTCTCACAATGAATTCATGAACATTTGGTTAGCGAGCACACTCACATACCACCGGTCAAAAGTTTTGAGTGTATCAACAGTTTAATTACTCTTTCGATATTTGTAGCATTTTGAATCAACAAATATTGAACACAATCAAATTAAAATATACGAAAACCGGAACAAATTTACTAGTGACAGTGACTTAGACCATAAAAAAATTGGTAAGTGTAGACCATTAAGTCATTGACTCCCTTTATGTGATAAAAAAGATACGCCGGATAAAACAAATTTAAGACTTATGAGCACGTTCAACATTATTAATGTTTTGTATTAGGTGAGACATGACCTAAAATTTAAAATTTATTACGGTTTGCTTTATTTATTTGTCTTGTATTTTTCATTTTAGATTGGGAATTGATTTGCACACTTTTAAAAATAATTGGGACACTTTTTTATGCATTAAATATTTGTACAGTATTAATACTGTGCTTCAACTGTTTGTACATATAAGTGTCCCAATAAGATTTTGGAATATACAAATCACCTCCCTTTCATCAATATTTCCATTACTTACTAGTTCTAAACAAATGACACAAACAAGAGTTATGAAATGCTTAGCTTTAGAGGATGGTGGTAATAACTAATAAGGTGTTGATAGACGCGTCCAAGACACCACCAACACCTCTATCACTATTAGCCTCACCGGAAACGGCCGTCCTTCATGCATAAAATGAAGAAGTCGGTCTAATTACCGATCGACTTATGAAGGTGTGGCAGTGTGGATATGTGTGCAATTTGGTTTTTGTGGGGGAATTGTGTATAAGTGTGGGATATTTGGGTGGTGATGTTGGCTATGATATTACACTATGTTGTCGGTGATGTTGGTTGAGGAGAGAGAAGCTGATGTGGCGCTGAGTTTGTGATTATGTTTGCAGTCATTGTTACTACCAGCCTGATATAGTATGCTCGCTTGGGGACAACCTTTTAATTTTTGGATTTTATCTTGAACGATCCTAAGAGCTCTAGGCACGGTGTCATCCACTTCATGTCAGCACGATACAGAGAATAAACGATGTAATGAAATAAATGATATAATGTAATGATTCATTACCGTTATTAATCATGTTTAGTTGGTATGATAAAACGTAATGGAATCAATAAGATAAAGACTAAATTGTCTTTGATGATAAGAAGTTTATTTAATGTTATTAGTTAATAATTGATTTTTATGTAATTTTAATTCTATTAAAAGATGATGTAAAAAAAATAAATAAATAAATTGAGAAGTAATTATGATAGAACGAGTCGTTTTTTGTAATGAATCATTACATTGTAAAATTATAAGCAAACAAAATATTTTCATTTCGTGTTAGTAGTTATTTTCATTCTCGCTTAAATTACAACGTAACAAAGATGATGAATGAGGCTAATTATTAATTACTACGTATTAAATGGCAGCTAGCCAATTTCGTCCTCGCCTTTGAAGTGGACCACCATCTTTCCTTCCAAATTCTAACGAAAATCATATCATTTGTGGGCATGCGTATATACATTTATGACTAAATGATTTTAAGGTAAAGTTGATTGGTTAAACTTTTTCCTCCTATTCACTTTCACTAAGCTTTTACTGCTATATAATTTTTGACTCTTTTGTGATTTTTAAAAAGACATTTGACCATGACTTTTTATCAAAGAAAAAACCTGCTCTACGTGTAAATACCCATTTTATGGTTATGATTTGTTAATTTAAAGTTATAAACCTAATGATAAGTTTAAGGTGCAGTTTGGTTAGAGTGTTTTAGACATTTGGAATGGTTGATAGTTTAAAAGTATTGTTTGGTTCACGGATTTTGAAATAAAATTATGAAACAGAATAAAAAACTCATTCCACTCTTAAGTGGAGGGTTTCGGTTGATAGCTATGACAATCACTGACAAGGTCCCACTTTAAGTAAATGTAAGCCACAACATTTTGTAGTTTTCTTTTTAAACATATTTTTTTTCCCTGTTTGTACCTTACAAACAATATTTTTTTAATGTATATCAACTTATAATTAATATGTATCTCTATATAATTTTACATTTTCTTTCATTTTTTTTTTCTTTCATACCTTTCTCAAATTAAAATCCGATTCCAATCCCATTTACAAACCAAACGCACCCTAATACTAGTACCTCTACTTTTTATAATTCATACTCCCTCCTTGTGGTGAATTCAGTTTAATCATTCGAATTGTATTAATATTAAGAGTAAAATACATCGTTGGTCCCTAAACTTTCCACAAAGTATCGCATGGCACCTTAACTTTTAAAAAACGTCGCCTGGCGTCCAAACCTTGTGTTTTTTAGGCCGATTGCGTCCCTTGACCAGATTTCGGCTTGGTCAACGCAAGGTTTTGGTCCCAAAATGAGGGGCATAATAGTCCAATCACATTATAACCATTAGTTAACCCAAGCTAAACCACACATACAACTTGAGGGACCATCGATGTAGTCACACGTTAACTATGTAACTTTGTCGTATCTTCTATGATACACATATTAATGTTTTCGCGGGAATCAATAAACCCATACCCAAGAATCTAAATCTATCTGAAAATTCTACCTGTTGTAGTTATTGGAAGAAGGTAGCTCATGGATGAATGTACCTGTGGCATTTGTATCCCTCAAGAATCTAAATCTATCTGGAGTTGATTTTGGGAACAATGCAATGGTAGCATTCATCATTCAAATGATTCGTGGAGCTCCAAGATTGCAAATGCTAGAAACCAGAGTAAGTGGAATGCAATATGTAATTAAATTATTTATTACATAGACCTACATTGCCATGGTTGTGCATCTCAATACTATCTCAATTTGCAGGCTTCATTAGAAAGTGATCTACCTTTGGAAAATTATTTATTACAATTAGGAAGCACCGGAATGTGGTCGGGCCAGCTCGAGGTTGTGGTGTTTCGATCTTTTCCTATATCAGTTAACGAATTAACAATAATAAAGTGTGTACTTGCTTGTTCCCCCTTGCTTAAGAATCTTTATATCAAGCCTTGCACTCTGTATGATGATCACGCTAAAAATGTGGTGATGAATTGGGAGTTGGCTAGGGAGCTGTTGAAACTTCACCGAGCTTCCCCCACAGCCGTAGTGGAATTCTTCTAGTTTTTTATGTATAACCTATGGTTTTGTTTAGTGTTTAGGTGTACCCTATGACAATTAACGACGTATTTTGTTGTTCCTGTTGCATTCTGTGGTTTCTTTAATGTTTAGCTTCTAAGTTACCCTTAATAGCGTTGGTTGAAATATTTTGGGTGTGTTGTGGATATGGCAATTTGACTTTTGAAAGTAAAAGTCACATAACCCACTTTAACTTTCTATTACAAAGTGCTGGTTGAAACAACCATATACAAACAACTATGGAAAGTAACATTTCCATTAATGAGTGAATTGGTAAATGGCATTTTATATTCGGTCTTTTGACTATAGAAAGTCATAATTAAAAACCCATTCGTCAAATAACCCCTTTTGACTAATAAAGTCAACGCATACAACACCAAGTGTTACTTGGGTATTATAACTAGTACAACTTATTTAATAATTACAAACCATAGGACGATTTTTGTTATTTACTCTAATAGAAAAACTCGAGCCCAATATAATAAAGAAGAACATGGAGCATACAATTATAGATGCTATACAATAATGAACTTGTTGCAACCCTCTTATCTTGATACTTGTGATGAATTTCTCCATGATTGCTTTAAGTTCGATTACATACTCTGTACCTAAAAACATTAATTATTGATTAAAAGGTAAGCGACTGGCCTTATCTCATCATTGAGTAATTGTATTACCGGAACTCAAGAAAGTTGATGTTGATTCACCAGACATAAGCATGAATAATTCCTCACCATACATTATTGGTTTGATACTGCTTTGAACTATGGAGGGAATGCGTATAGTTCGTATGTTTTCTAATTCTGTAGCTACCTCTTTCATTGTTGGCCTATACTTTCCATTGAGATTCAAGCATCGCATTGCAAGGTTAGCAACTACCAAGAGCTCATCTCTAGTACCCTCTTTAATAACCATTGCGTCAAATATAGACATGACACGACCTTCTTCCATAGCCAACAAAAAATGTGTTGCCAAACTTCTGTTTTCACCAAAGCTAGTAAGGGAAATTGGCCTTTCTCCGGTCAATAGCTCAACCAAAACAACTCCAAAACTATATACATCACTCTTTTCAGTGAATTGGCTAGACTGGAAGTACTCAGGATCTAGATAGCCAAATGTACCTTTGACTAAGGTAGTCAAATGACTTTGATCTATTGATACGAAGAGTGAAGTTCCAAAGTCAGAAACCTTGGCTCTGTGTTTATCATCCAAAAGTATGTTTGTTGTTTTTATGTCCCTGTGATATATTGGAGTGGAAGTTGCTGAATGCAAGTAAGCAAGTGCTCCAGCAACCTCTGTAGCGACTTGTAGTCTCATGTTCAAAGACATTGGTAACTCATCAGTGCCGTTGTGGAGGTGATCATACAAGGTACCGTTTGGAACGAATTCAGAAACTAGTAGAGGAACGTCTGTTTCTAAGCAGCATCCTAATAGTTTTACCACATTCCTATGACTGACTTGTGAAAGAACGACAACCTCATTAATGAATTGTTGTAATTGGCTTTCATCAATTATTTTTGATTTCTTGACTGCTACAATCCTTCCATCAACTAACATCCCTTTGTAGACAGTACCTTGGCCTCCTCGACCGAGAATTCTGTTCTCACTGAAGTTGTTAGTGGCCTTCTCCAACTCACGTGATGTGAAAAGTATTGTTTTATCAATTAATGATGGGTAGGCTTTTTGTTGTTGTGTTAAAAGCAAACCTCCATTGCGTTTGAAAAACCTCTCTCTCCGTCTCTTTATTTTTGTTTTCTTGATCATTTTGTACAGCATGTAGGTAATTGCGACAAGAAAAAGGACACCGATGCTTATGCTAACACCTGAACCAAGGCCAATACAACATAGAAAAAGTCTCAAATGAAATAACATTTTCCAGTTAATAAGGCCACAACTGCCAAGCCAATCATGTTTTTGATTTACCATTCATAAGTAATGAGAACAACTAAGGTATATGGAACCTAAGTTAATACAGTATATAAATGGAAAAAGAACAACTATAATCCAGCAAAAGAAATAAATAAGTAAATAAAATACTACTCGAATGACCCCCTACAACTTCTGTCACTTCTTACTGGCCCTGAATTATGGATTAGTGGGTGATTACGTAAAGCTTTATTATAGTTTGGGAAAGCTGAAAAGCTCGTTGTTGGTGTTTGCCTGTTTGGGTAAGCCTTATTTTATACGTGCAAGATTCTTTTTATGGGGGAAATAAGCAAATAAGTTGAATCCATTTATTCAGCTTTTCTGAAACTTCTTAAGATAGGGGTATGCATTAGTTTTTCTTGGACAGTAAGCAAAANTATACAACTTTGAACAACTTGCCAAGAATATAGCTCGGGCGCGGTGTAAGCTGATTATAAACATAGAGATTAGGAATTACCTAGAATAACACCCAATGATGTTCTGCTTGATCTGCTTTCTTCATATATGTAGCCTCTATAAACACCACAAGTGAATTTGCTATTGTAAATGTAATCATCGACGTCATATGTTGTGTCATAGTGACAGTAACCTCCTCTATCCTCGCATCTTGAACACTCTTCCGAAACTGAACGATAGTCTATAAGAGTTTCATGTTAAAAAAATAAAAAATCCACACAAGAACGCTGGAAAAATGCGAAATTATAATTAAGTAAATACCATCGCATCCGTCTATCAAATAAGGGTTTCCTGCAGAAGACTCATAATAGTGGCATTTCCAAGTATTTGTTGTGGTACCATTACCCATATCTACGATGCGGCCATACCCCTTTCGGTTATTTTTATCACAACAAGTAACTTGAAGCTGGTCAACGTCTGATATGGTCCACAGTAGTGATGTATGAGCATACGAGCTGCCCTCTGCAACAGATGATTGGTGAGATAAGCGGCTTCCTTCAATAGAGTTTTCATCCACCAAGAAGGCAGAGCCACAAATTCCACCTCCACCCATATGCCTTTCTAAACTCGTAAGATTCATGCTGTATGACTGTAGATAATGAGGAATTGTTGTTTCACAACAACTGAGGCCAACACATCTGTTGCTTCTTTGGATGCTAACAGTAGTAGTAGTGTCAAACTTGCTACACATGGTGGAACAAGCGGTGAGCACATTATCATGATCACCCATCATGACAGCATTACCGCACCCCTCAAATACAAATCTATTATGTGATTTGGAATACACGAAAGGAGTCGTACGAAGATCGACACTCTTGGTCTGACTGCAATTAGAGATTTTTTGCATGTTAACTGTGACTGTTTGATTTCCCAAGTCAACCCTCAAGACTTCCAGGTTGTCGAGTGCAGATAAATATGGGATCGAGGAGTTGCAATTAACTACGTACCATTCATTAACAGAACAGTTTGCTCCTATTCCAAAAGGGAATGGAATCCTTACATTCCCACACATATCATCGCACCCTGGCTTGGCGTAAACCGCAGCTGCTATTGATGCTGCTGTTAATGAAAGGAAGATAACTAGTAAAATGCGGTAAACTAAAAGTAACTTCATATTTGGTTAATAACAATGAAAATGATTAGTACCAGGAACCAATTTATGTGTAAAGAGAAATTACCCGTAGACCCAGAGTCGTGCATGATAGTTCCAAAGTTGGAATTGGTATTGACTAAAGACTATTGAGGATATTTTTAAGTGGTTAGAATTAAATGGGGAACTGCTTGCGTCATTTATATTTAAAAACGTTACGCAGTAATTCTTTTTTCTTAGAGCCTTGGGTATGGCAATGTACCGAAGCGCGTTGGGATGAGTTAGCAACGGCGTTGGTCACGTTACCACATCGGACCCGGCCCGTTGCCAGCGGCGTTGGTTGAATGTTAATACACCAACGTGCGTTGGTTGTGAGTAAATAAAAAATATATATTTTTTTTTTTCAAAATTTTAAACCAAACAGCTAGAAATAGCTATTTATTCATTTTTTTAGTTTTTTTCTTTTTCTTTTTAAAACTAAACACTTTTAACCCTATTTAAACCATTTAAGTATTTAACCACTCATTTTTATATATGTATTTTATTTTTATTTATTTTTTAGTATTGTAATGTTTTTTATTTTTTATTTTATTTTAAGTATTGTATTTTTATTTTAATTATTAATGAAAGTTTAGTTTATTTGGAAAATAGAAAATAAAATAAGAAATGGTGAGTCTGAAAAAATTAATAAATTAATGTTATTGCATGTTATTGCAACTATTGCAATTAATGTGAAACACATTAAAGAGCATTTACTCCTTAAATTGAATTATGGCCGTTGAACATTCAGTGAGTAAGTATCAGTTCATACTTATTAAAAAAAGAAAAAAAAATCTTTGGCTTTGTGTTTACGTTAGAGAGGAGATCACCTCATTATCATTCAACTAGGATTGTTATTTTGAAAACAATCCTTATTAAATTCTTTGATTCATTAAAAATAAGAATTCTAAACGTTGAAAACTTTGTTGTGTTATTATCTAAAATGTTTTATGTGTTTATGTATAAAATGCTTTAACTTTGCATCCGTTTGCATGATAAGTGATTTAACTAAGTTTTTAAGTTTTGTTTTGGGTAACCATGGTTTCAAGGACGGAACTATGTAGAGGTAGGAGGGTCCCCCCCCCTCCCCCCAAATGCAGGGTTGATAATTTAAAGATGGGTAAACTTTAGGGGTAATTATATATGGACTTTTGAGTACAATATCGACAAAACTGTTTCAATCCCACACAATTTGTAACTTTGTCTACTCAAATCTATTTTTACAAAATTGTTTCATGCAAATGTATATGTTATGTTACTTATCCAAGAAATACATAATGCATTTGTTTCAATTCTATGAATCATCATAAACCATTTCATACCACAATCAAGTTAATATAGTTATCTAGATATGCTCCATTGATTCTATTTGTTTACATTGGATTTTTAGGTAAAATTAAGCTATTATAGTTTGAGTCAATGATTCAAAGTCTGTAATCGAGATTACAAATTGGAATACTTTGAAGGCCGTCGAGTCGAGTTGTAACTTTTAGTGTTATATTCATGATTTCTCGTTTTCTTTTCCGTTTAACAATTTGGAATAACTTACCTAAAGTTTGTGTTTCGGCCATTCTTACCAAAATTTTCAAGTTCCGCCACTGCATTGTTTCCGACCTTTTAGCCGACTAATTCACGGCGTAATTGTTGTTTGACAACAATTGATGCCAACACATTTGTAGTTTGTATCGCTAACACTGGTATGAGACAAGTAGTGGAATACCCGGTAAGTACACTACCATTATCATCCATCATCAAAGCATTACCACACCCTTCAACAACGATTTTTTTTATGATGTGAAATACATGAAGGGTGTGTTACCATGATCCACGCTCTTTGTCATCTGAATTTAATCAGAGAACTTCTACATATTAACAGTGAGTATTTGATCTTTCAAGTTTACGTCCAAGACTTCAAGGTGGTCGAGTTGAGATATATAAGGTATGGAAGAGTTGCAATCAATGATGTACCATTTGTTTTTGGAACAACTTGCTCCGATTTTAAAAGTGTATGGAATTGTTGGACCCTTGTAATGTGAGTATAACTCAAGTACTAAGTTAAATCAAAATCCACGCAAACATATGGACATGTATAAACAGTTTATAACAATAATACTTAAAGTAGTTTAAACATAAAAAACACAAAGTAACTTTTAGCATTTTACAATGCTTATTTAAATTAATCAAAGAATTTGACAAGGGTTATTTACATAATAGAAACCTTAGTTGAATGACAAATTGTGGTGATAATCTCTCTAATTTAAACACGAACCTTATGTTTAAGTACAAACCTTTCTTACTCGCCGAATGTTTAGCGGCCAGGTTTGATTCGTGGAGTAAATGCTCTTTTGAATGCGTTAGGTAATAGTTGAGTGCACTGTTTGTACTTTTATACCAACTTTTGAAGATGGCCATTCTGTGACAACTGGTAAAATTGAGAACCGGATTTAAAATGCCATATTATAAATAAAACGAATCGTTAATATTATTGAAACGGTTTTTCAGAAATTACGAGAATTGGTGATTGATCATGTGGTATGTGATGCGTATCGTTGATTATTTGTGTGGAATAGTATGTCGTTAGACCTTTCCTGTTGCGTTAAGTAGGCACTACTTTGACTCTGGCACTAGGAAACCTAATAATATGTAAAATATATATTTTGTTACTCAAAAATAAACGGAGACGTATTTATAGTCACAGTTCGTGAAGAAACTATTTTAAAATAATGACGAGTATGTAAACGCGTGTTGAAGATTTTTGATAACAAGTATGGGCTCGGGAAGTGAGAGTCGGGATTTAATGAGAAACGGTTACGTTTTATTTTTATAAACATTTTTATTTAATGGAAAAGTGTGTTTAAAGTGATCGGTGGTGACTAAAAATTAACGCTGGCGACGTTTGTTATCAATTTCGTGATTTAAAAGTATGCGTTTTCGGGAGTTAGAAAATTATTGCACCGCGAGTCTTTGTTTTGACACCCTTTTTGAAAAGACATAAAACAAAGGGACCATTTAGCAATTTCTGGATATATAATCCAAACCCTACCCCATTTCATATCATCTTCATCCTCAATCTCACTCATCTCTTTTCCTCCCTCTCTCTTGAGCGCCGGCCACCACCAACCACGGCACACCGCCGCCACCACAAACACACCGCCACCACCACTTCATCCAAAATCACCTTCTCATTTGTTTGGTACTATTCACGCGCCACAAAACGACCCCACCACCTTGTACGAGCTGCCCCCCGCTCCAAAACACCTCCAACATCACCTCTTTTAATTTATTTTTGAAGATTTGTGAAGAAAGGTAAGAAAAATGCATTTTACGCATGATTTGACTTTAACGAAAAGTCAAACATGATGAATCGGGTTTTTGGGTGAAAAAGATTAACGGGTTTTCATGTTTTAATGGTTTTTGGTTAACAAAAACGTGAAACAAACTAGTTTGGTATCGATTGGGTGTGTTTAGGTTCAGATTTGGGTCGTGGGTCTAACCCATGATTTTGATGTGTTTGTTGATTTTGACTAGTTTAATGATTGCGGTTGATTCTTGATCTCGTTTGAATGATATGAATATGTTTTGGTGCAAGATTGATGCATTTTGGGTGCGTTTGGATGTATAGCCAAGACCCCAAGGCCCCGGGCCGTGGGTTTTGGTTCGTTGGCAGCCAAGTCGAGACCAAGGGGTCTCGACCAATGGTCCTTGTGGTCGTCTTGTACTAGCTTACTTGTTTTGATTATCGTTTCGGTCGTGTTTGATATGGTTTATTTAGGTTTTTGACGAACGGTTATCGATATAATTTCCGGCTAAAAATTGGTTCAATACTAGTCAAAGTGACGATATATATATTTTAGTTGATGAAGTAATTGTTTGACGATATGTTAATATGGTTTATGGTGATAAATTGGTTAATAGAAATTTGAGATAAATGTTTGAATGCATAAACTAGTCGATATGAGATTTAGTGTGGTAATGAAACGTGGTGTAATGTTAATTATCGATATATAATGCTTTGGTGAAAAATATTGATTAATGGTCTATGAGTTCTTTTTTTTTGACGTTAAGTGCTATATGATAATGGGGTGTATTATATTTTGTTGGCTATATGACTTGGTTATGAATTTAAATTGTTGATATATATATTTTGTGACTAACGATTATGTTGTTACTGTGATATTGAGAAATGGAATGCTTGGTTGTGAATTACCGGAGTTATAAGGATGAGAACTTTTAGATGACGGAGATAGGTTAGTTCGAGAGCCGTAGACGGCATCGCATTGTTGTAGTTTGTGAAGAGTGGATTCGATATCGGGATATATTGAATTGATTATGTTATGACAATACATTACATTGAGATTTTGTGCACGTCGAGGTCGCCTTGACTTCCTAGTTTTGGTTGGCTTCGACAATGCCGTAACATTTTACTTGGGACTTTGCTTGATTTTGTGGACCGGGAAGTAATGACTCGGACACATGGACTCGAATAGATAATAACTCACTAAAAATCAATCTTCACGACAAACTTATTATATATAAGTTAGGTATATATGTATACCAACATACGTATATACATTCACTTATATAATAGATAAGTAATGTGATAAATAATAATGTTAACGATAACTATTAACTATTAAGTTAGATTAATACTTATCGGAAACCTTATTAAGTATATATAACAAGTCGGTTTACGAAATTAAAATGGAAGTTGTTTTGGAAATAAAAACAAAAGAACCTTTCAAAAATAAATGTTTACTTGACGTGAGCTATTAGATATTCGAGTGCACATGAACTAGGATATAAGCATAGTATGTATTTCACCTCTATCGTTAGAAAGTTTCGGATTTAACATTAATAGATTACCGTAGTACAATCATTGGATTTAATGGACCGACAAGCCCAATGGGAATCCAATGAAAGTATTAGATGATAATATTAATGAGAAATGTATCCTACGACTATCATAGGCAATATAACTTTGGAATCAATAAGTAAACGGAAGAATGGTTAGGCTTATCAAGTTGACAACTTGATAAGAGACCGACCCTTCGTACGGAAAATTATCGACTCTTAAGGTCATATCCCTTGACCTTAGCTTTGACATGAAACTTGACTTGTATGACGTTACATGATTGGTGAACTACTTGACTTGATTGATATGATATGCTCTTATGTGCTACTTGACTTGTACGTATGTGAACTTACTTGATGTGCTAGTTTAGCGTGAGTTCACTTGAGTCGAGACTTTGTCTCTAATGCACACTCACACACACGACGATACCAAACGATACCAAACACTAACAAATGATTTCCCAAGATTATTTCGGAAAGTAAAATGGAATTGGAATACATTTGGGGATAGAAATACTATTTGGAAATATATGTTCTAAAACAAGTCTATATTATTAGGTAGTGCCGAGTCCGTAGTTGCCGTCACTTGCTAGCTGCAATCCTGCCTTGCTTCTGTTGATTTTCTGTGTTGAATTGACATAGTTGATGTAGTTCGAGCTGTTTATGCTATTCTTCTAATTGGATTGTTGTGCTAGCCTGCTTATGTTATAATTGTGATTGTGCTTCGCTGGACAGAGGTGAGTTCATAGCCCCACTTTTACTCGTATTTTAATTGTTTCAATTGATTTCTAAACTTGGGGGAGAAAGCATGCAACTATTTTCTTGGACCTGCTACTACTTCGTTTTATTATTGTGTTGGCTAGTTTAGGTTAGACGGAAGTAGATGTTGACCTAGAGCTAGGGCGCTTTGACCCTAGTTTGGAATAGACTCTAGTACGGCCTAGATCCGGGGCAGTAACGGGTGGTTCCTTACTGTGATTGTTCGACCTGGCTAGTGACCGTTGAGGGGCCCGCTCACTATGACCCTTCATCTTTCCTAAGATGATAAACTATTGATTGTGATTGTGATTGTGATTGAGATTGTGATTGTGATGATGTTGGATTGTGATGTCTATGCCTGCTCTAGTCACACATAGCGCTAAACCCTTCAGGTCCCGTATTGTTTTAACTTTAAACCTATGAACTCACCAGCGAAAGTTGACCTTTTTAAGCATGTTTTTCTCATGTAACTAGAAGTATGCCTTTACTATTTGGACTACGGTGATGTAGCTTAGATCTTGGCTTGGTTTGAGGCATCGATGAAAACTCTGATATTTCTTTTATAGACCTGTTTTCCTATTATCTATTATGGGCTTTCCTTTCCAAAGATTTTGGATAAATGTAAACTTTGACTTATGTTGACCTTGGTTTACATGATTATCTATGTTATTTTGTTATCTATACTTGTGATGTCTACCCATTGTAGTAGCACCCCGAAAATTTGTTAAGTCTTCCGCTGTACGAATTTTGGGGGTGTTACACATTCCCAAAAAGATTTTACTTTGTTTTTATTTTGCATGAAAGTATCTTTTTCCCGCCTTAAAACATTCAAGATGCTAGGAACTTTTTACTCAACATCTTTTTGAGGAAATCGACATCGTTCAGCGAGGTATTGCCAACCTCCTGGAACTGAACTTCTTCTTTGTGATTTGTGTTTCAGGTACCTGAACCACTTCAAACACTGAAGTGAAGACTTTGTCTTCAAGAATATAACAACCCACAAAATCTCATCACTATTATTCCCACTACAAATACCTATATCAGGTATTTCACATGTAATTTTTTGGTTTTTATGTACATTCACTACTTACATGACTCTCTAGACCTACTCACGTATCCACACAAGCCAAAGATCTCTACATTCACACCCCATAAACCTCTGGTATATCAAGCATAAGATCACAACAACACCACAATAAGTAATCTATCAATCTAACACACTAAACTTATCACAAAACCCTAATAAACCCTAATTAAGCCGTAAGTAGACCTATGTGTTTACTAAACCCTATGCGCTTATCTAAACTAGTTTGAAAGTGTTCAAGGCTTATGTATGAGTTACCTTAGGAACAATAGAATATCTTAGCACCATTAGACACTAGTACAACCTCTTAGAGCTTAGGTACAAGTCCATTAGCTACAAAAACCATAACTAGGTTATAACTTCCTGGAAACTAGGTCAAACCTTCCCAAATCTTTCCCATAAGCTACCACCACTTAGTATAAGCTTTTTAGGACTTAGGATCAGTCACTAAACACTCATAGGACCTTAAACTAGGCACTAAACCCTAAGTATAAACCCTAAACTAGTTCAAGCCCTAGGTTAGACTTAAACCTAGATATTACCTACCTTAAGCTACCAAGCACCCTACCACCACCCCTAGCAGCCTACTAGGCAGCTTACCCTCTTCCTTAAACACAACCTAGCACCCTAGCACCCACCTCCATCACCACCTTGTCACCTAGTTCCTTAAACCGCCTCTACGGCACCCTTAACCACCACAAGCCCCCTAGCTAGTATTATAGCTTATCCTACTCAGCCAATAGCTTCTCTTAGTCACCTTTCCCCCTCCTTACACCTTCCCTCCACGTTACATAGCAACCATGCTAAGAAAACTTAGCTATAAGGGCTAACGAGCCCTATAGATATCCCGTACCTTCTTCATTTCAAACACACATCTTAGCTTCTTTTCACCTCAAACTCTCTGGTCCTAAGGGTAGTAGTAGAAGCCTAGTAACCTTAGAAGTCAAGTACTATAGGCCTAAGACCTTGTCGAGTCCCATTTTTGACCTAGGAAACCTTAAACTCTAGTTAACTCACTTCTGACCACGTAAGATTATTACACTAGTTCCTTTAGATTTATTACAGTTCTAGGATAGTTATAGGTTGCCTTAGATCACATAGGAACCCTGAATAAGCCATGATCACTAAAACATGCTAGTTATCTTTTTAAAACCCTAAAATATGTCGAATTCATGTTTATATGCTATAAGCCCTTTTCATAAGCTACAAGCTAGTTTAGGTAACTTAGATAATCTAATATTAGTTAACCATGATCTAAGAAACCTTTTTGTTTCATAAAAATATGATTTGCATGGAATTAGGACTAGTTTTGCAGAGTTTTCCATGCATAGGGGTATATATGGTAACTTTCTGAAAATATTAAATCTAGGGACTATTTTTGACATTTCTTAGAAGTTATAAGTATAAGGACCCCTTTTGCAAAGTTATATAACCCTAGGATAAAAAGTAAAATTGTTATAAACTTATAAGGACTAGTTTTGCAAAAGTTATAAAGTTAAGGGTATAAGTGGTAAATTTTGTAAAATTATAAGTCCAAGGGTCATTTCTGCCATTTTCTTAAAATATACAAGAATAGGGACTAATTGTGTCAAGTCTAGATAGTTAATAATATAAGTTAATAAGTCTAGGGTAGATTTTGCAAATATATTAAACTATAAGGGTATAAAGTGAAAGTATTTAAAGTTAGAAGCATAACACAATACTAGGGAGCTTCATGTGAGGGGTATCATGTGGATATTTCGTTTTGACGAGTTTGCTAGGTTTACGATTTAAAGTGTCCTGGCTCCTCAAACGATTATTGCATGACCTCTGAATTATGATGGCCCGAACGGTGTTATGTTATAACTAAATTCCAAATAAACACATAACTCAATAGTAAGGAACTTCATGTGAGGAGTATTAACTTCTGAATTATGATAGCCTGAACGGTATTATGTTGATAACATAATAGTATAATACAATAGTAAGGAGCTTCATGTGAGGAGTCTTATACTTCGGGATTGTGATGGCCTGAACGGTGTTATGTTATAACTAAAACACTAAAAATCTTAAGAATGATTACTTAAGAAACTTGAACTAAATAACTAAAGCTTGACATATACATCCACACCTACAACACCATCAGGATACGTGAGTAAGGCAGTCTAGTTTCCGAGTCACTTTTTACATCAATCAGATTTCCCTAAGCCCAGGTGAGTTCTCATTGCCTCATACCTTTTTAACTTTTCACTCTAAATGCTTTACAAACCCTGTGAGGGGGATACATGCTTACTACTCTTTTTAAACCGAATACAAGTCTTTTTCTTTGGTTGTTGCACGAGTAAACTATCTGCCACCACTACATAACCAAATACATGTAATCGCTTGTGATATTTTACACAAGTGAACGCGAATATAATTGATAGATCTATTAGAGTTTGACAACTCCCGTTGATACTACCTCTCTCTGGAGGGTATTAATAAGTATTATATTTGAACCTCCCGGCAAGTTATCCTTCCCGTCCTCTTATGGTTGGTCTGCAGACCCCATGACCCGGACTGTTAACGTGTGGTTCATGAGCTTTGATGAGTGTGTAAATACTCATCATTTTTGTCATATTTGAACTGCCAAAACATCCAAAAACACCCAAATGTGCATCAAAATACTGAAAATATCCCAGGGTTGTGTTTTATATGTTTTAGATGCAAAATGTTTGAAAACAAATGAAAAACGAACAAAGTTTGCATAATTGGCAGTTTCAGTCCCTCAACTTTCTAAACTTGTCAAAATTAGTCCCTGAGCATTTATTTTGGAAGAAAAGTCAACCAAAGTCCTTTGAAAATCACAAGTTGTCATAATTAGTCCTTTGGTGAAAAGTTTCAAAAGTTTACAAAATTAGTCCCTGAACTTTGCAAAGTTGTCATAAATAGCCCCTGGGATTAAAATCTTTTAGAAATTNATAATTGGCATTTTCAGTCCCTCAACTTTCTAAACTTGTCAAAATTAGTCCCTGAGCATTTATTTTGGAAGAAAAGTCAACCAAAGTCCTTTGAAAATCACAAGTTGTCATAATTAGTCCTTTGGTGAAAAGTTTCAAAAGTTTACAAAATTAGTCCCTGAACTTTGCAAAGTTGTCATAAATAGCCCCTGGGATTAAAATCTTTTAGAAATTATCAAATATGGTCCTTGTGTTAGTAATCTTTGGCAAAAATAGTCCTTGGGTGAAAATTTTGGAGAATTTACATGTTTGGTCCTTGAAGTTTCACAAAATGGCAGAAATGGTCCCTAAGAAATTCAAAAGTGAAAAAATAAATCAAGGTCCTTGTACTATTCATCCTTGGCAAGATTACACCCTTGGATAACTTTGGAACAGTTACATAACCACCCCCTCTAATTTTCAGATTTACATAAATAGTCCTTGTGTTTCTTTTGCTAAACCAATTGGGTCCTTAGTGTTAATCCAACCCAACAACTAATAAAAACCCACCCAATCCTAAACCTAGTCCATCACTTAACCTGGCCCAACATCTCACAGGCCCAAAACAAAAAAAATAAACCACCCCATTTATTACTTCCACCGGTCAAACCTTTTACCCTCCCTTTTCCCACCAAAAATACACCACCTCCACTTGGCCTGCAAATCTCCCCAACTCTGCCACCACTTGCAACCAGTCACCTCCACCACCCCTACCCTACCCTATAAACCCTCCTCCTACAGTCAAACAGACCCAATTGCAATTAAACCAATTTCCCACCAAAAAGACATTCAATGGCCAAGATCAAAAGAAGCCATCCAATGGCCATTATTCAGAGTGGGAAAGAGAGAGAAGACCCCCTTGGTCTATAAAAGTGAAGAAAAAGAAGAGAACAAGGCAGTAGTTAGCTAGGGTAGTTGTAGTTTAGTTGTAACTTGTCATTTTAATGTAAATCTAAATTCCAGTGCAATTCTTAGAGTAAAACAGTTGTATTAGGTCTTTTTAATGTATGTTAAAGTTAATTCAATCATCAAAATTCAGTTATCTTGTTAAATTCAGTTTTTGGTCATAATCACTTAAAGTCTCAATTTAATCTCATCTTGTTAAAGTTGTTATTTCTTGATTCAGAAAGTTCATATAAGTCACTTAGAAGCTTTTATAAGCTTCCTAAGTAATTAACCTTGTTCTAATTCAGTTTTATCAAAAATACTCAAAAATACAAAAAAAAATAGTGGAAAATAAAAAAAATCAGTGAAGAAGGAAGAAGAAGATGGAGCAAGGTGTATTTTGGATTGCAATGGGTTTAGAACTCCATGGGGAGTCTTAGGGTTGTGATTTGGATACTTTGGCACTTTGTTTTGAGCACTGGATCCATTGTAAGCCCATTTTTCAATCTTTGGCAGTTTACTGTAGACTAGCTTTATAATTGATCATTTGTGTTAATTTGATTTTTATGATGCTTAGTGTAGTTAGATTTAAGTCTTAGATAGTTTAGTTTAAGGTTTGCTCATGATGTTTGCACATTTCTAGTTTAACTGCCACATTTAGCTCGTTGATGATTTATGAATAGTTGTTGTCATCCTTGATGTTTTTGTGCTCAATTGATCTTGTGTTATCATTTTGCAACCTCTGGAACCAATCTCATGGCTTAATTCACCCTTATCTGCTAAAAACCTTGAAATCATTGATTTAAAGGAGTGTTTGGTATTGCTGATTTCTATGTGTTCTAGCATGCTCTTGGTGTTATCTGTGGTTCATACATGTTACTTTAGGTCCAAATAGCATAGAACAACCATAAAAACCAGTGTCCACTTTGTAAAAAGTCAAAAGACCCTTAATCTCTCAATTGAGCTTTAACTGTCAAAATTTTAGGATTGCACAAGCATGGATTCTCTTGCATAAGTTGTTAGAATAGTTAAATCTTGCCTCATTTCAGCTTATTATAGCATATTTAGTCATTAGGATCAGATCTAAGTTCACCAAAGTTAAAAATTCCATGTTTCTCAAAAAGTCAAAATTGTCGCAAAATTTTTTTTTTGAATAAACTAGTTGATTTTTCCTAGGTCTTAATACTAGGTTTTAGGACTTGTTCTTTTTGGACATTAATATTTTGTTGCTCATCTTCATTAGGATATTTTTAGTTATTTTTTAGCTTAGTTAAACTGCTTATTTTCTGCTTTTCTTTTAGTACTTTTTAGCAAATTTCCCCTGTGCATCCATTTTGGCCATTTTTCTCTTGAGCACATCTTGCTCATTTCTTGAGCATTCAGTGTGATTCTTTTTGCTTTTTAAAGCTTGTTAGGGTGACTTGTTTGGTCTATGCTTTGTTTGGTCTCATCTGCTTATTCTCTAGCTTATTTTTGGCCTTATAAGTTGCCTCAAACTCACTGCTATAGCTACTTAGTATACACTGAGCTTGTTTGATTCTTGGCTTAAGCTTGTTTTTAGTATTGATTTGTTGTCATTAAGTGTTTGTTGTGATTGATTGTGCTTGTGGTTTTTGCTCATAGTGCTTATTTGGCAACTGCTTATCACAAAATCTCATTTCAAGCTTAAAAACTCACTGTTGAAATCAAAAGCTTGCACAAAGCTTATTTTTGAGTTTTAGAAATTTTGTTTTCACAAAAGTTGTTTGTTTTCAGTGTATAATTAGTTCTCAAAAAGAAAAATAAAAAAATCATCACTTTTTAAAATAGTGATAGCTTCTATTTAAGAAGTTTTAGCTATTTAGCTAATTTTTCAACTTTTTCATTTAGCACTTAGTACTTTTTATATTTTTCCTAGGTTGCTGCATTATTATTGTATTTGTATAAAAAATTTCATAATTTTATCTTTTAATTTAGTATTTATAATAATTAATAATAGTTAAATTACTTTTAATTAAAAAACCAAAAAGAAAATCCTCTACTATTCATTTTTAATCACTAGCACTTTTTTATATTTTCCTAGGTTTTATAAATTATTTAGTATTTTTAGAAAATATTTTCATAATTATTACTGTTCATTTGCTAATATTCTAATTTAAATTAGTTTAAATAGTTTTTAATTAGTAATTAAGTTAATAATTAATAAAATAGTTTAATAATAATTTTTATAAACTTTTTATAATTTTTTAGGATTCCTGTGAAGGTTAATTAGTTTTATAAAATATTTCCTAATTTTCTAAGTCATTTTTAGTATTATTAGTAATTTAAATTAGTTAATTAGTTAATTAATAAGTAATTAGTAATTAATTAATATAAATTCAGAAAAAGACAAAAATACATATTTTTAGTTTTTATATCATTTTTAAGTTATTTTAGAGTTTTTAAAATTAAATTTTCATTTGGTTAGTTTTATTTATTATTATATTATATTTAGTTTAATTTAGATATTATTAATAAGTATTAAATAGTTTTTAATTAATATTAAATAATAAAATAATCAAAAAAATATTTTTTCTTTTTTTTTTAAATTTTCTTTTAATATTAAGTTTGTAAAAAGTCATTTTCACCCCCTGTAGTTTGTTTTTGTGTAATTTCCATTTTCCCAGTACGCATTTGCATTTGTTTAAATTCTAATTAAGTCTTTAGTTTATCTGAGTCCCAGTAATTGTTAATATATGTTATTTATCTCATTTCCATTAGTGTAATCAAATCCAAATCATTATCTGGTTACTATTCCCAAATCACTTATTCCCAGAACGTTTCAGAAACACAATTTCAATCTCGTTGGGACTTAACGACCCGTGAGTACACTGTGCTTTCAACGGATAATAAATTGATCTCTCCTCTCTTAGATTTGACTTGTTGACCACACCTGGTTAACTGGTTAGTTTGAGAGGAGTCAAGCTTAGTGCAATATACCTCACTCTTGATAATTGTAGAATGCATTACAATTATCATAAACACTACATTTTCGTTGAAGGGTGTATCAACTGAACCCTGTGGATCTTGTATTCACTATCACTTAAACCTATGACTCTCACTCAACATCTAGTATTGACTTTTTAAGCATGTATCCTAGGTATACTACTATACGGAGCTATGGCAGTAGGAAGCACTGAACTTGGAGGACTTTCAAACCGGTTATCATTCAAACATAACTTTTCACCTAGACTTTGGGACCTCATCAATAGTATATCTTTTACTGTAAAAACTTTGATATTTTAATGAATGATAACTCATTTTCTAAAAATGTCTCTTTTCGAGTCGTTTTCTCTTACTGTAACTGTGATTCCATGAAGTAATACCCCAATCGTAATCCGCTGCGACCCGTGAAAATAGGGGTGTTACAAAGAACTCAGAAGGAGTTTATGTTAAAGACTTCTTCAACATCTTCATTTACACTTATTCCAAAGAACCTCTCACTTGTCTAAACAGGACCGGTAGCTACACACACGCATGCAAAAAAAAAAAAAAAAAAAAAAAAAAAAAAGTTTGTTTTATGTTCAAATCCTATTAAGAGATCATGGGCACTGAACTGACCCAACATGAATCGTGATATTCCCGCATGTACCATTGCATCCTTTCTTGGCATTATGTATTGCTTTTGATGTTGTTGTTAATGAAAGTAAGATAAGTAAACTGTAAACTTGAAATAACTTCATTTTGTTAAGAAAAACTAATAATGCTAAAATATTTAAAGGAGTTATACATTTCTAAAAGAGTAAATTACCAAAATGAACATTTTATGCTACTAGTTATTGAAAATGAACCTCGCTTATAAATTTATCCAAAATGAACATTTCACTTTTTATCCGTCAGATGTATTGCTAGATTAGTTTTTAACCGTTAGATGACTAAAACGAATACTAGGCGAGATGCAGGGCGAGGCTTATGTTAGGGCAAGATGTAGGCGAGTTGTAGGCGAGGGAATTCAATTGTGTTACAAANTTGTATAGGTTAAGATGGTTACCAGCTTTTTTCCAATTAGTAAACGCTTATTAAATTTGTTTTTCTTTGAATATTCTAATCCAAACTCATGTATATAATCTGGTAGACAATGGGCCAATACATCAATGAAGTTGCATAAAATTTAGTATGAAAATAGTCAGTCAAGAAATAAATGCGTATATACTAGATGAAATGAGGACAAAAATATCAACAGCTATAGATACGGGTCAAAATAACATTTCAAAAGTGTCCATTTCAACTTATAAGAAAATGAATCCAATATCGACAATGTGAAAAATAACAAAAGAGAATTCAAGAAAGAGTTGCTTTTCTGCATAGCAAAACTGCAAAAGAAGTGCGGAACAAATGACAAACAAATGGATTATTGTTTTGTACTTTTGTTTCTTCTATGTAACATATCAAATCTTTGAACATATATGTCTTCTATATTACTGAGGGTGTATCACAGACAAAAATTTAAGTTACTAGATTTCGGATGGAAATATAATACTGAATATGTAGAGATTAGCAGGTGACGTGTATGAGAAACTTGATAGTACGATTCAGGTTTCCTAAGTCATCACTACTATTAGTCTAGCACAAGTATTCATGGTTTCTTCAACAATTATAGAAGATTAAAGGATATGGTTAGATGTGCGTAATTACATTACTAAATGCTAATATAGTGAGTACAAGTTTAAACAAGGTAAGTAGGACCTCACATGCATTTACAGCATATATACTTACGAAATCCGTTATGAAGCATATATAGCTAATATAGGATGAAATATAGTACAAAAATACAGAGTAAATCACATAGGAATACGATAGCTAGCTTACTAGTACAACGAGATTTATTCCAACAAGATGTCAGATACGATAGCCTACCAGAACCTTTGAGTTTTCTATACTTCAATTCCAGATTGATCACCCACATATTTAGGCTACAAAGGAGATGTTTTACGCTCTATGATTTAGGCTATACATTGACATAGTTGCAAATAAATCATGGCAATGTCAGTCACGTAAATTCATATATCATAAAATATATCGATCAGAAGCTAAAATATCAGAAAACAATAGCTATCAGTCAAATTAGTATATATTTTTTTAATGTTAATAATAACCCATGAGAAGCATTAGGTAACAAGGAATGTAATGCCCGCCGCGTTGCGGCGGGGCTTTTTTTTGCAAATTTTTTTACGGATAATGTTTGGGTGAGGATGTCCTCTTTGGAATGAATGTTGTGTCGGGCAACTACGTGTTGCGACGGAGCTAATTTTGACCGTTATAGTTTTAAAAAAATTTAGGATAATTATAAAGTTATTTGATAGGTTAAAGGTGCATTTTAAAATTCTTTTATTTAGAAAGTATGTATATATTAAACTTAAACATTTTTTATAAAACAGTACGTACGTTAAAAGTATATCAATAATTGGCTTGTTTTGTTCGTTATCGAGAGGCGTTTTTGCCAGTATTTTTTTATTCACGAAACCGGTACGTATCTGTTAAATATTTGGCAAATAATGTTTGTCATATAAAGAAGTCATAAATATTAAAAAGTTCAGGGTGTGTTTTGTAACTAAAATTTATATTAAAAAAATGTTTGTTACATTTTTTAATTGTGAACCAATCAAATAAGTACCTGTCAAAAATTTGGTCAATAAATGTGGTCCAAAATTTGGTCTCAACGGAGCCCAAACATGAGGCCCAAAATATAATTTTTTTTTAATAGACTCAACGTCCTTGATTGAACCAGCACAACCTAGAAAACTCAAATCGTATTGCATTTGCCAAATCTATTGAATTAAATTGGCTTCAGTGTAAATTGTGAAGTTTATACTTGATTTTATTGGAAAAATGATTTCGTGAACAATGGCGCAAGTTTCGTAATTCAATAAATGTGGTCCAAAATTTGGTCTCAACGGAGCCCAAACATGAGGCCCAAAATATAATTTTTTTTAATAGACTCAACGTCCTTGATTGAATCAGCACAACCTAGAAAACTCAAATCGTATTGCATTTGCCAAATATATTGAATTAAATTGGCTTCGGTGTAAATTGTGAAGTTTATACTTGATATTATTGGAAAAATTATTTCGTGAACAATGGCGCAAGTTTCGTAATTTTTCGAGTCCGTTTGCTATGTCAAATGAGTCCCGAATCGTTTTTGTGAAAAGTTTAGCCAAATTGGCAGGAACACCCCCTCCGCCCCTATGTTTTATTTTCTACCCTCACATTTGAATTAACACTTCCACATATATAAACTCTTTTATTATATATTTTTTCCTCATTTCTACACAAATAAAAACACACACTCTCAACTCTCTCTCTCTGTCTCCCTTTCTCTCTCTCTACCCCGCCGACGACCCAACTCCGGCCATCTTCATCTTCTCCGGCGAGATTCTGGTGACAACAGCAGATTCTGGCTACTTTTTCCGGCCAACTCTTCTTACTTCACTATCTTGTATATCGGGACATCCCCGTTCTTCTCGTACCACCCACGCACCACCAAACCCCCTCGTACCACCCCACGCGCCTCCACCGTCACCACCGAAGCCCATCACCACCTTCACCTTCATTTCCCGACGGTAAAACACGACCCACACGCCTCTTTCTCCATTTTTCTTTAACCTTTTTCAAAACCCTAGTTTTCATTTTTATTTAATCAGGTTATATTAATGTTTTTATTTATAAAATGGGTTTTAAACCTTGATAAAACCCTCGTGTGGACCCTCCCCCTTCTCGGCAGTTGACTCGGTGAGGTCTTTTGTATTTTTGTTATTTATTAGTTGATGTGATGATGGTGTAGGGGCGGAGTGATGTTGATAGTAGTGGGAAAGTGGGGTTTGGATTAGTGGGTAAATTTAAGTTTATAATTTGGTCATTTGGTATGGACCGAAGTAAGCCCAAACATGAGGCCCAAAAAAAAAAGGTTTTTTTTAATATGCCTCAACGCTTTTAGTAGTATATAGGAATATTACAAAAAGGATTTAAGTAAAAAAAAAATGAGCAAATGGCTACTTTTATTTTCTTTTCTGTAAAATTGTCAATATCAGGTCAAGATTTCAATTAAACAATATACCGTGTCGTCAAAATGGACATGGAACTAGTCGAGAGTGTTTAGTTTTGTCATCATCAATACTTCTCCAACACAAGTTATATATGGCTGTTATGCAACCAAAGTATATCGTCAATAGTGAGTTTCTCTACAAAATTTCTTCTATACTTGAACTTACCATCCTAACCATTAAACAATTTTTTACCAAGTCTAAGTAAAAGAGTATAACGTGAGATCTATACATTGTTTGTAGTGCACTATGCAACAAAGATTGTCCTTTGCTTTCATTGGTTGCTTTCTGACTATCTTCACAGTAACTAACCACGTAAAAAAGGTCATTATTAGTAATTATCTAGTATCAATACTTTGCTCAGTACAACATTTCCTTAACACGTGTAAATTCAAATTATTTTGGGCAATGTTTGTTTTAATACATTACAAGGTTGCGCCCTTCTACTCATGATGAGCTTAGTAACTAAACATGTTTTGAAATTATTTGCTTAAATATATATTAAGAAGAGGTTTGTGCATAATGATTCACAAAAAATGTGAGATTCATCGTAAAAAAGATGTTAGAAATATTGATCTCACTGCCATCAAATTGCATCAAAATTTTCATTAACTATAATTAATCTGCACTGTAATTGCACTTCAATCTTCATTCCTCAGTTACGAGCTCCAAAAGTATTCTGTTCAAACCTCCAACACTTTGCATGTTGTTGTATACTTCGTTCTCTATTTAGCTTGAAATAAATACTAAATTTTCAGTGATAAAGCAAAATCAGAGTTTGAATATAGGAACTCGCAATAAAAGAGCATGTCTTCCATAGATCTCAGTCGAAACAAAAAGTGCATCCTCATAAGAATAAGGTCACCACTCTGCCCAAATCCATGTAGAGTTCTTATCGATGCTTATGGTGGGTTGATCTAAAGCATGATCTAAATGCATGATCTAGTATTGGATCAAATGACTAGAACCAAGCCAAAACACAAACAGGAAGCCCTGGCCCAAGGAGAATAAAAGAGAACTGATATAACACAATGACCCGGACAAATACCACTGACAAACAGTGAATACCCATGATCCCATGAAGATCTAAACTGTTAAAGTGACAACCCTCACTGAAGCAGTGAAGCTGAATTCAATTACGTAAATTGTTGCCGTTACAATCGCATAATAACTAAAGCCTATCATATAATGTCAAAAGTAAAGAAAACCAATACGAAACATCTCCTAGAAAGACATGAACTAATAATCATAGTTTAGGTCCTTCCATCTTATTATAATTTATTTCAAGCATTATCCAAGAAAGCTTGGAGATTAAGGGTGGAGGATCCAACATTGCTGACAGCTTCTCTTGCTAAGTCCTTCCATTTCTTTGCATTTCTCCTCATCTCTTCATTTCCCATCACCATTTCAACACACCTCTCAATCTCCTTCCCTTGGACCACTTCATGTCCCTCCCTCTTCCTCACGCGAACCGCAGTTTTCCACACATCTTCCATCATCTTTGCATTTGTCCCCTGATCCGTCCACTGTGGAAATGCCACAGTAGGAACACCAGCAGCCAATGCCTCCACAGTTGAATTCCACCCGCAATGCGTAACAAAGCACCCAATTGCTTGGTGGCTCAATACCTCGACTTGAGAGCACCAACCCACTATCATCCCTTGTTTTTTCAATTCATCAATCTTGCTTAATTCGCATGTTTCTCCGCCATCTCTTATCACCCACAAAAACGGTCGCCCACTCTCCAACAACCCATTCGCTATCTCCTCTGCTTGATCAAATGATAAAGTTGACACACTTCCAAATGAAACATACACAACTGAATACTTCGGTTTTGTATTTAGCCATTTTATGTAATCTTCCACTGATTTTTCAAATAAGTCACCGCCAAATGAATTATCTAACGGGTCTTGTCCATCTAGGAACGCTGATGGAATTAAAGGTCCGACCGGGAGTAGCTCAAGATTCTTGAGTGCTCTGACTGGTTCAACTTCAAGTTCATTAAAAGTACTAATAAGTACTCTTGGATTTTCTTCGAGAGCATCGATGTGATCTTTAAAAAGTGGTATAGCAAAATCGTGTTGTTGCGGTCTTGTCGACAAGAAAAAGGTTGGTAGATCACACGTGTTGAGGGGTGGCAATCCTGGTAAGGTAATTGCAACCGACGGGTTGTTGTTACTACAAGAAAGGAGATCTCCAAACCCATTGAAATAATAATAGTAAAGATCCAAAGCAGTAGCTGATTGGCACCAAAGAAGAGTGGATTTAATACCATGGGCTTTCGCCACCCCAGCTGCCCATGGTACAATGGTGGTATATACCAAATGGTCAAACGGGTTACCAGAAACTGCAGCAGATCTTATGATATCAGAGACAGCAAGAGCACCATTAGTAGCGAAATTTGAGCAGAATTGTTCCGGGGTTTCGTTTGGTTTTTGGTCATTTTCAGATACTGGAGCAAAGGTTAGGCCATGATGGGTTGTTTGCTTCTCGATACGACGTACCACGGACATATTTGTGCAAAATGTGACCTCGACACCCATACTAAGGAGGCGTTTAGCAAATTGAAGTGACGGGTTAATGTGACCTTGTCCCGGAAACACAACAAATAGGATTCTACGGTGGGTTGTCATTCCGGCCAGGGAGTTTGGTTTAGTTTTCTATAGTTCCTAAACAAAGAAGGAATGAGTCTGTTTTAACACGAAGTCACTTATGTACTAGTATAAAAGATTACGTATATATAAACTAAGAATAATTTTTTTTAAACTTAAAAAACTTATTAAAAATGAGTAATGTGTTATGCTCAAAGTGTCATTTTAAACTTGAAAATGATTAAAAATAATAATAACATCTACGTAGTATCATATAAATTAATACTAGTTTTATTCATCAATTAAAATGTTTAATTTTGAAATCAAACTCCCAAATATGGTACAATTTGGTTTAGTAAAAGGATATTTCGGCCTCTTATTTTATACAGTAAGGATCCAGTGAGAAGAAAACTTAAAATGAGAAGAATGAGAAATAATTATAACTGCATATTTGAGATGCATCGACTTGAATTAGATGCATCTCTGTTCATTTAGATGCATCACAATTAGTTTCGAAAGTAATTTTAAAGTGAAAGTAAGGCAAAGTAGTACTAGCAACAAATTTAACCCGTAGAGGACGAAAAATACATAGGATTCGTCTACTTGATGAAATGCATTTAATATACGCATATGCATCTACTTTTTAGCTAGAAAATATATTATGATACATCTAAAAGATTAGGGATACATCTAATTCAAATTAATGCATCTCTAATGTGTACTAGTAGTTATTTCTCATCCTTTTTTTTTAAGGATTATTCTCATTTAATCCTTAGTGTGTATTCAAGAGGAAAAAACTTGCTAATACATCCATCCATAATTTATTGTCTACATTTTCTTACCGGATTACTCAATAAAATTATTCAATTCCAAAAGTAGATAAAAATTTTAGATTAGGTTTATCATATTACCATCATTTGACATTATCATTATAAACTTTAAATAAGTTATATTGTAAATCAATAAAAATAAGAAAATAAAAGCTGTAATTATGATATTTTTTTAAATTGTGTGTTTTTATTGATGAAAATTATTGTAAAACGAAAGGGACAATATAGTTTCAATACAAGTGTCAGGTACAGTGAAAATTATTCTAAAACGAAAGGGACGATATAGTTTCAATACAAGTGCCANTAATTGCAACCGACGGGTTGTCGTTACTACAAGAAAGGAGATCTCCAAACCCATTGAAATAATAATAGTAAAGATCCAAAGCAGTAGCTGATTGGCACCAAAGAAGAGTGGATTTAATACCATGGGCTTTCGCCACCCCAGCTGCCCATGGTACAATGGTGGTATATACCAAATGGTCAAACGGGTTACCAGAAACTGCAGCAGATCTTATGATATCAGAGACAGCAAGAGCACCATTAGTAGCGAAATTTGAGCAGAATTGTTCCGGGGTTTCGTTTGGTTTTTGGTCATTTTCAGATACTGGAGCAAAGGTTAGGCCATGATGGGTTGTTTGCTTCTCGATACGACGTACCACGGACATACTTGTGCAAAATGTGACCTCGACACCCATACTAAGGAGGCGTTTAGCAAATTGAAGTGACGGGTTAATGTGACCTTGTCCCGGAAACACAACAAATAGGATTCTACGGTGGGTTGTCATTCCGGCCAGGGAGTTTGGTTTAGTTTTCTATAGTTCCTAAACAAAGAAGGAATGAGTCTGTTTTAACACGAAGTCACTTATGTATAAAAGATTACGTATATATAAACTAAGAATAATTTTTTTTTAAACTTAAAAAACTTATTAAAAATGAGTAATGTGTTATGCTCAAAGTGTCATTTTAAACTTGAAATTGATTAAAAATAATAATAACATCTATCATATAAATTAATACTAGTTTTATTCATCAATTAAAATGTTTAATTTTGAAATCAAACTCCCAAATATGGTACAATTTGGTTTAGTAAAAGGATATTTCGGCCTCTTATTTTATACAGTAAGGATCCAGTGAGAAGAAAACTTAAAATGAGAAGAATGAGAAATAATTATAACTGCATATTTGAGATGCATCGACTTGAATTAGATGCATCTCTGTTCATTTAGATGCATCACAATTAGTTTCGAAAGTAATTTTGAAGTGAAAGTGAGGCAAAGTAGTACTAGCAACAAATTTAACCCGTAGAGGACGAAAAATACATAGGATTCGTCTACTTGATGAAATGCATCTAATATACGCATATGCATCTACTTTTTAGCTAGAAAATATATTATGATGCATCTAAAAGATTAAGGATGCATCTAATTCAAATTGATGCATCTCTAATGTGTACTAGTAGTTATTTCTCATCCTTCTTATTTTAAGGATTCTTCTCATTTAATCCTTGGTGTGTATTCAAGAGGAAAAAACTTGCTAATCCCTCCATCCATAATTTATTGTCTACATTTTCTTACCGGATTACTCAATAAAATTATTCAATTCCAAAAGTAGATAAAAAATTTAGATTAGGTTTATCTAGGGGTAGAAACGAGCCGAGCCAGAGCTCGAGCTCGGCTCGTTTATATATATAAGGCTCGAGCTCGGGCTCGAGCTCGTATCGAGCCTTGTATTTTGAGCTCGAGCTCGGCTCGTGAAAATTTTCACAAACTCGAGCTCGGCTCGAGCTCGATTAATTTGTGTGATGTATTAAAGAAAACTAAGTTCAAATAGAGCTCGGCTCATTAATTACATGAGGCTCGAGCTCGTTTACTACTTTTAAGCTCGTTTATACATATAGACAATATATATACGTATATATTTATAGGGCTCGTTTAGGCTCGCGAGCCTACTCGAGCTTTTTGTATAGAGCTCGGGCTCGAGCTCGATTATTAAATGAGCTCAAACTTAGGCTCGAGCTCGGGCTCGAGCTCGTTTAGGCTCGGCTCGTTCGAGCTTTTTACCGATCCGATCCCGAGCTTTTCACGAGCGGCTCGGCTCGTTTCCACCCCTAGGTTTATCATATTACCATCATTTGACATTATCATTATAAACTTTAAATAAGTTATATTGTAAATCAATAAAAATAAGAAAATAAAAGCTGTAATTATGATATTCTTTTAAATTGTGTGTTTTTATTGATGAAAATTAATGTAAAACGAAAGGGACAATATAGTTTCAATACAAGTGTCAGGTACAGTGAAAATTATTCTAAAACGAAAGGGACGATATAGTTTCAATACAAGTGCCATGTACAGTGAAAATTATTCTAAAACGAAAGGGACAATATAGTTTCAATAAGTGTGTACTGTGTAACTTTATCAAACTTAGATAAAATTGTAGTATTTAATGTTGGCTATGTAGGGCCTCTTTGGTACGCAGCTTTTATAGAGCTTTAAGCTTTTGTAACAAAAATAATCTCCTTTAAAAGAAGTAGTTCTGTTTGGATGCATCAACTTTAAGCTTTTATTTTAAACAAGTAGCTCTAAAATGAAAAGATAATTCATGAAGCTTTTAAAATATTTCGTAGCTGTTAAAATGTAAAATTACTATATATATATATATATATATATATATATATATATATATATATATATATATATATATATATATATATATATATATATATATACAATTTGTATCTTATGTTAACAGTTTTACAGCTTACAACATACGATTTACAGTGAGTTATGTCAGTTTCTCAAGCGCCACTCACCTTTCTTACCTTAAATTCTTTTGCTTAATCAATGTGAGGGACCACGACGTGCAAAGGCGAATTTCAGCATGTGCATGTTTGCATGGTGCTCAACCATGCACGTCCTCTATTGCTAATTTTATGTGGTTTAAACAATAAAGTGATTTAGCAACACAAATTAATGTGAAAAACATAGGTAATGATGTAAGGCAGGAAAGGATCGTAGATGACCATTTGTCGTTTTCATACTTTTACCTTACAATTTTATTTTTTTTATTTTTTTTTTATTTTTTTTCCTCTCTCCTGAATTGCATATATACCGAATAAAACTTGTATAATTACATATTTCTTCAAAATACAAGTTTTAGATGCATGATATTTAAGCAAACATTCAAATATGCAAGTTTTANGAACTGTTCCGGGGTTTCGTTTGGTTTTTGGTCATTTTCAGATACTGGAGCAAAGGTTAGGCCATGATGGGTTGTTTGCTTCTCGATACGACGTACCACGGACATATTTGTGCAAAATGTGACCTCGACACCCATACTAAGGAGGCGTTTAGCAAATTGAAGTGACGGGTTAATGTGACCTTGTCCCGGAAACACAACAAATAGGATTCTACGGTGGGTTGTCATTGTGGCCAGGGAGTTTGGTTTAGTTTTCTATAGTTCCTAAACAAAGAAGGAATGAGTCTGTTTTAACACGAAGTCACTTATGTACTAGTATAAAAGATTACGTATATATAAACTAAGAATAATTTTTTTTAAACTTAAAAAACTTATTAAAAATGAGTAATGTGTTATGCTCAAAGTGTCATTTTAAACTTGAAAATGATTAAAAATAATAATAACATCTACGTAGTATCATATAAATTAATACTAGTTTTATTCATCAATTAAAATGTTTAATTTTGAAATCAAACTCCCAAATATGGTACAATTTGGTTTAGTAAAAGGATATTTCGGCCTCTTATTTTATACAGTAAGGATCCAGTGAGAAGAAAACTTAAAATGAGAAGAATGAGAAATAATTATAACTGCATATTTGAGATGCATCGACTTGAATTAGATGCATCTCTGTTCATTTAGATGCATCACAATTAGTTTCGAAAGTAATTTTAAAGTGAAAGTAAGGCAAAGTAGTACTAGCAACAAATTTAACCCGTAGAGGACGAAAAATACATAGGATTCGTCTACTTGATGAAATGCATTTAATATACGCATATGCATCTACTTTTTAGCTAGAAAATATATTATGATACATCTAAAAGATTAGGGATACATCTAATTCAAATTAATGCATCTCTAATGTGTACTAGTAGTTATTTCTCATCCTTTTTTTTTAAGGATTATTCTCATTTAATCCTTAGTGTGTATTCAAGAGGAAAAAACTTGCTAATACATCCATCCATAATTTATTGTCTACATTTTCTTACCGGATTACTCAATAAAATTATTCAATTCCAAAAGTAGATAAAAATTTTAGATTAGGTTTATCATATTACCATCATTTGACATTATCATTATAAACTTTAAATAAGTTATATTGTAAATCAATAAAAATAAGAAAATAAAAGCTGTAATTATGATATTTTTTTAAATTGTGTGTTTTTATTGATGAAAATTATTGTAAAACGAAAGGGACAATATAGTTTCAATACAAGTGTCAGGTACAGTGAAAATTATTCTAAAACGAAAGGGACGATATAGTTTCAATACAAGTGCCAAGTACAATGAAAATTATTCTAAAACGAAAGGGACAATATAGTTTCAATAAGTGTGTACCGTGTAACTTTATCAAACTTAGATAAAATTGTAGTATTTAATGTTGGCTATGTAGGGCCTCTTTGGTACGCAGCTTTTATAGAGCTTTAAGCTTTTGTAAAAAAATAATCTCCTTCAAAAGAAGTAGCTCTGTTTGGATGCATCAACTTTAAGCTTTTATTTAAACAAGTAGCTCTAAAATGAAAAGATAATTCATGAAGCTTTTAAAATATTTCGTAGCTGTTAAAATGTAAAATTACTGTTAATAATTATATTTAACAGCTATATTACCAAACATTTTTATTGAAAAAAAAAAGAAAAAAAAAAGATACAATTTGTATCTTATGTTAACAGTTTTACAGCTTACAGTATACAACTTACAGTGCCGTAGATGAGTTATGTCAGTTTCTCAAGCGCCACTCACCTTTCTTACCTTAAATTCTTTTGCTTAATCAATGTGAGGGACCACGACGTGCAAAGGCGAATTTCAGCATGTGCATGTTTGCATGGTGCTCAACCATGCACGTCCTCTATTGCTAATTTTATGTGGTTTAAACAATAAAGTGATTTAGCAACACAAATTAATGTGAAAAACATAGGTAATGATGTAAGGCAGGAAAGGATCGTAGATGACCATTTGTCGTCTTCATACTTTTACCTTACATTTTTTTTTTTTTTTTCCTCCTGAATTGCATATATACCGAATAAAACTTGTATAATTACATATTTATTCAAAATACAAGTTTTAGATGCATGATATTTAAGCAAACATTCAAATATGCAAGTTTTAGTAGGTATATATGTAATTGCCCCTTGGTTTGTTTACAGTATTTAACTTTTGAGGCGTAATCGGACCTCTTTTACATCTCTCTCGTTATTTGAGACCCCAATTCAGCTCTTTGTGCTTCTAGTGAATCAAGAAATAGGTTAAACTTTTTGGTTGATGATGTGGTGCCGGTTTAATAACTCCCACAACCTGATCAGGCACCACCACCACCAAATCTATAGACCAATCCAATCTTGTATTCTGATGTAACATTCACTAGAATTTAAGGTAGTTCGATTGTGGAGCCTACTATACAGAAAATGGTAAAAGAGCAACTAGAAATCCACAAAAGGAAAAGAAGATTTAAGAGACATGGATGCTTTGTTAGGCACCTGGCAGAACTAAACAATCACGACACATGTGCTACCATGAGACCAAAATGAATTTGAACTTCCAAGCATAATAATATAGCGTGTAACTTAATTATACATGGAACAAATTAACTTAGTGACTGAAATGAAAATAGCTAGTCATTGAAATGCAAATAAATGATGTTCTTATGATACAACCTACTTGTATCGGTACTAGCACCACCATAGCGGGTGCGGGCTTCTTAAAANTCTCCGACTTTGACTCCCAACACATATCCTATAACGACTCACACTTATCCTATTCAAGACTCGACACACATATCCTAAACAAGACCCAACACACATAAACGAATAGATAATGAGAACTCCTATCCAACTACGATGTCCTTATGCCACTTTGGTCCAACCGACACGCGCTTCGATGTTCTCACGCCATGTTCTTCCAGTGGCATATCATCTTACCTATAATAACTCCAAAGGATGTTTTGCTTGATTTTCTTTCTTCATCAGTATGTCGATAATGTTCACAAGTGAATTTCCATTTGCTAACAGAGTTGGCGAATATTTTATCATATGCACAATACCTCTGGTATCCCTGCACCTTGCGCAATCTTCCCTAACTAAAATCATTTTGTTTAAGAGAAAGTTTGATTGATGTTCGAAAACACAAGCATGCTGTATAGGTGGGAAAAAAATAAAATAAATTATTCCATCTATCAAATAACATTAAATAAGTGTTTCCATCGTTTTCCGGCTGTGACTCACAGTCCCAAGAATTCACTGAGGTACCATTACCCAGATCCATTTTAAATCTATTCTTTGGTTGGTTTAAATAACAACTTACTTGATCGAAGTCAAGGTCTGATAGAGTCCACACAATTACCGATGTAGTCAAGTGAGTTTAATCAATTGATACGAACCTTGAAGTTCTAAAATCAAACTCTGATTCTATATTTGTCATCCAATAGTATACTGGAAAGGAATACTCTCTGCAACATCTGAACCCATGAGTCTCATCATCAATATGATCGCAATGTAAAGGATTTTGACCACATTCCGATGATTGACGTGGGAAAGAAAGACATCCTCATTTATAAAATTCTCTAACATACCTGCGCAAACTGCACCTTTTTTGTTTCAAAGACAATGTAAGCCATGTTCCTTTTTTATTTTTTATTTTATTTTTATTTTATTTTTTTTGAACGGCAAATTTGGAAGAGTGTTACAAGGATTATCAAACCACTCAATCCAATTAAAGGAAATTTTATTATGCCTATTAGTAATTCAATTAAAAGAGAAAAGCTTAATGTCGTTGAAGAGGAGATCTAGATTTGGTCTTTTACGAGAAAAAGCAAACTCATTTCTATATCTCCAAAGGAACCAAAGTGCTGTTTGAACCACCGCATCAAAGAGGGTAGAAAGAGGAGGAGGGAGACTAACTTTGTCCACAAGGTTGATTGCTTCAAGAAGGCTCAAGACGTTTACGTTGTCAACTTTCCACCCAAGCAAGACATCTTTCCGTATTTTCCTAGCAAGATTACAATGAACGAAGATGTGTTCTTCAGTTTCAACATCTTCATCACAAATTGGGCATCTCACTGAATGTAAGCCATGTTCCTTCCTTTGATGAAAAGGAAAATAACAAACTCAACATGCATATATGAATTGTTTGAAATGAGCTTCTGTTATGAGAAAACATTTGAGATTAGCTTTTAGTTGCTGGGGCAATTCAGAAATTCTAGCAGCAGACTTTCTTATGGAAACGGGCCAAAGAGGTAAAATCCGAATAGATTAGTTCAAGTGTAAAGGGAAACATGGTTTCAAGTTTAAACCCAACGAAGGTCACCCAGAGTACTTTTATGTACAACACCTCCGAAATGATCTTATTGCAGCACAAATTCAAATTACTAAAACAGTCCTATTATTGTCATATTTAGCACACTAATTAAAAACTGGTCAAAAAAGTTTTTCGGATTAACCACCAGCATTGAAGTTACCCGTTTTGACCCATTGACCACCTAGCCTGATCTACCTGTTGTTTCGTTGTTATATCAATTTCACCATAAAAAATCCATTGTATGCTGAATTTTTAGCAACCAGATCTTGTGATAATAACAAATGCAATTGCAAAGAAAATTACTTAACAGCAAATCCAGTTTTTGTAAAGAAGCATACTTTTGTACCTCATTGTCAAACATACATGACCGGAAGCAAGTGATAGTGAAGATAAACACTCGATATGATAGCAAGTTCACCAGTAGCTCTATCATTTGACATTTAGAGCTACAACATGCCTGTAATGAACATATATAAGTGCGAGACAAGTTTTGACTGTTTACAAATGCCACAGGCCACACAAGTAATTTTCATGGAGACGTACACTCTGCCATCTTCATTGTCGCCAGTCACCTCGTACATGCCAACAAGGCAACAAGTCAGGGCATATTACTCATATACGAATGTACAAAACATACAACTAAAAATATGCACTAAAATATTGATTAAAAAAAATTAAAAAAGGAAACATTTATTTTATATCAAACCAGTGTGAAACTGATGTGCATCCTGAGTATGATGCGGGCCAAGACAGCCAAGAGAATGTTATACTTAAAGAAACTGCAACAAAAACTGTAATTTATTCATTGTACTTGCACCACATACAGAACCACAGAAAAATCAATATTACATAGAAACAAATAAAAATGTCAATGCTTAGATGACAAACCTTCTCCACGAGGCATTTTCCTTGATGCCAAATCTTCAACATCCTTCAGCTGATAATAGTGAGGTGCTATTTCCACAAGCCACTCGCGTTTTATTTCACTGACTTGTCTCATGTATTCCTTACTTGTATCTACTAGCTCGTTGTATACCACGTACCTCGGAAGTACCTCTGCTAAACCAGAACTCGGATGAATATACACAGTCTGAGCATTTTTAATAGTTCTGTAGGATCTGTCCATTTGAAATTTTGCTGAGTTTGGGAAGTATCCTGCTGTTATTGCCTTCTTAATTGCTCCCAAATCACCGAGGTTTGAGGTTAGCTCAATATCAAGTCTTTCCATGATCCCCTTCAATTGATCTCTTATGTCTCGAGCACGCTTCATACTTCTCTCCTGAATGAAATTATCATAACACCATTGAGTTGAGAATTCTGTTTCCTTCCACCCATTGTAAACATTAAGCATTGCTATGTGATCCCCAACATTACCCACGTGAAAATTCTGATGAGCATTGTCTGCATGTACTTTTTTGTTCTTCGGACGATAAAAGATGGAGCCTCCGACGGACAACATGGCAGCAATTGAAACGATCTCTTCTGAGCATTTATATATGTTGGATGCTACAATCATTTTGGACAACATTGGATCAAGTGGGAATTCTGCCATCTGTCTACCCAGCTTTGTCAACTCTCCAAATTTATTGAGTGCATTTAATGCAAAGAGTAGCTCCAAGGCTTTGAGTAACGCTTGAGATGATGGTGGATCCATAAAATCAAATTCTACCAAGTCATCGATCCCAAGACTCTTTAGGCTTAGCGCAACATTGGCGAGGTTGGTGCGCTGAATTTCTGGGACAGTATTATCACATAAATCATTAAGATAGTAGTCTTCAGTATACAACCTGTAGCACTTTCCAGGACCTGTTCGTCCTGATCGACCAGCACGCTGATTAGCAGAAGCTTTTGAAATAGCAGTGATTTGTAAAGATTCCATACCTGTGCGAGGGTTATAAGATTTCAACTTCACAAATCCAGGATCTATCACGTACTTAATACCATCGATCGTCAACGATGTTTCTGCAATATTAGTGGCCAGGACCACCTTCCGCGCTCCGTCAGGAGTTGGTTGAAATATTTTAGCCTGAAGCTCAGTGGGAAGATTGGCGTAAATGGGGCATATAATCAGCTCTGGTATTTTACTCCCAAATCCCCTTGTTCGTTGTTTAAGGAACTCTTCTGCTGTTTCTATTTCCTCTTGTCCTGTGAAAAAGATCAATATGTCACCATCTCCTTGTGGTTCAGTAACATGAATCTGAAGAGCCCTGACAATAGCAGCATCCATGTAATCCGCTTCGGGTGCTTCGGTGTAGTGTATTTCTACTGGAAATCGCCTTCCTGGAATGTCAATGATCGGTGCAGAGTCAAAATATTCACTAAATTTCTGAGCATCCATTGTCGCACTTGATATAAGCACCTTGAGGTCAGGACGAACCTTAGCGATATCCTTAACCAAACTGAACACAATATCGGTTGATAAACTCCGTTCATGCGCCTCATCCACCATCACCACGGTATAACTTGCGAGATCAGGTTCGCCAAGTATCTCCCTAAGTAACATACCATCAGTCATGTATTTAATAACCGTCTTTTCACAAGAACGGTCTTCAAACCTGATGGAATACCCAACCTGTTGACCTAGCTTCACACCCATCTCCCGAGAAACTCTAGCAGCAACACTCATTGCAGCCACTCTTCTTGGCTGCGTAACCCCTATTTTTCCATGCTTCGTGTATCCAGCCTCATGGAGATACTGAGGAATCTGAGTAGTCTTCCCGGAACCAGTCTCAGCTACAATGACAAGTATCTGATTATCCTCAATGGCTTTAAGCAAACGCTCCTTTTCAGGATATATTGGTAAGCTTTTTCTATCTTCCAAGAGCCTCTCATACGCCGATTTCACAACAGATTTCAACCGTTTCTTCTGATTTGCTTCCTCATTACCATCTACGCCACCCTTAATATCTGCCCGCACAACCTCATCCTGATCGTCAAACACATAATCATAGGCTTTTGCTTCTTCAGATTGATTTTTATTCTTGGACCCGAAACTTAAAGTTGCTTTTCTAATCTGTTGATCCTCCCATGCAAATGGGTTCACCTTTCCATCTTTTTCAGAATCATTATACCGCGCTACAGCAACGTCAAATCTTTTCTTTTGATTAACACAATCTGGTTCATCATAAGCATCAGGCATCTTATACGACTCATTAACATCAGCATCATAATTAGTATATCTAGAACGCTTCTTAAGTAAACTTTGTACCTTTTTATTGTACCTTAGCTCCTCCTGCTCGGCTTCCGTTACCTTAACACCCTCGGATAAAAGCTTTTGATCTTCAACGTCATGCATGTATTCCTCGACCTTCTTTTTCTCGCGTTTCTTGAGATAGTTTTGCCTAGAAACTTTCCTTAAAACTTCAATGTCTTTCTCCTCCCTCTGTGACATCTTTGCTATATTAAAAGGCTTTCAATTCACGGGGTTATTGTTGAGATGATGGTTGATCGTGTGAAAGAGTTTTTAACGATCGCTAGGCTTTCAATTCACGATTAATTGGCGATCGGTTATTATTGCTTGTGAAAAATAATAAAAATGAGTATTTTAATTAGCATGTGTTTTATTACTCGGTATTATATTATTTATATATAAATAATTTCCTTGGTCGTTACTCAATTTTTGCCGACTATTCAGTTGACCACCCAATTTACTTGGTCGTTACTCAATTTTTAATAGATATATGTTTTATACATTTTAATTTTTTATTTGCACACTTGAATATACAACTAATTGAAGCACATATCAATATTGTTACAAGTATTTAATACATACATTAAAGTGTCACAATCAATACTTAAACTGTCAAATTGTGCAAATCAATTCCTATTTTTAATGAGAGTAATAATTTCTTTGGCCGACTAGAATTTTAGTTGCACACTTTGACTTGGTTGTTACTCAATTTTTAATACTATCTCCATCCCAAAATTATTGTCCACAGACAAAAAACACACAGTTTTAGAAAAACATCATTATTACAACTTTCTCTTTCTTACTTTTTGCACAAAGACAGTTTTACCCTTAAGCAATTAATTTTTAACTTCTTTAAAGTTTGTAATAATAACCTAAAATGAGGGTAATATGGTAAACTTGACATATATTCCTTATTTATTTATGGAAGTGGACAATTATTTTGGGACAACCGAAAAAGGAAAGATGGACTATAAATATGGGACGGAGGGAGTAATAGTTTCCTTGGCCGACTGGAATTTAGGGGGTGTTTCTTTTCCACCTAATGAGTAAGTAATTATGACCAAAGATGCATTTAGAGAAAAAAAAAATAAAAAAAAAAAATAGAAAAAGATATATCCATTGTATTGGTTAATTGGATTAATCGGTTCCATATCTTGATCGAGCTAAAGGTGACATTTAGTATAAGGAAAACACATTTTAATTGTTGACTTAACATTGATCACCAAGTATAAGCTATTAGTCTATTAATTAAACCAAAACAGAGCTTGAATGCTTCAATTTCTAATATGCTTTACGTACGTGCACTGGGTCTTTGTGTCACAGATGTATATGTTGTTGTGATACTAGCTATAATCTACCTAAATGACATCAGCCACCACCTTGTAGATTTCTGGTTAATCATTGAACTTGTTTAGGAGGTGCACTGTGACTAGAATCCATATGTATTAGCATGCAATAATCTTATACGATACGTTGAAATATATTTACTCATTGCGACAGTTTTGACATTCCATATATTCAATGCATTTGTTGAATCACAAGTGGCTCCATTATGTACACTCGACATATTTCATAATCGAAGCTAAAACCAAGGGAAGAATGGCAGAAGAGTAATGTATTATCACTTACGTACCAATGTAACTATATAAGCAACCTATTTTTTTTAACGAAAAGATATTGACCAAATAACTATGGAGTCTACATTATTATATCAAATGAAGCATCTGGTATATGGTAGGTTACCAGACACATTGGTGATTTGTCAACATGAAGACGATTCAGATTTTTTCCATCTTAAAAAGTCCGTTTTTTGGCAACAGCTCTTGTCCATACTTCTATTTCTGTAACACCTCTGGAGTAGTATCAACATTATGATACTTTTTTCTATGGGTACAAATTGCATTTAAAGCAAGGGATTTTTATTCAACTGTAAAAAGCATGATGTTATACACTGTAATCCAATCCACCCATCTTCCTTTGTATGTAACTTGCCAATACTAGCAATGCAAACAAAAAGAGAAGCAGTAAGATGATTTTTAAACCTCGCATTAGCCAGGTGGCCATTTCAGCTGTCTTCCGCCAAGAACGTGCAAATGAAGATGGTAAACCGATTGACCTACACAAACAGATAGCATACTTGACTCAGAACCTGTGATCATTCTCATGCTAGTAATCTTATGACAGGAGGATCAAATTGCTAACAAAATGTATAAAAATACAACACCTTGTCCTAATTTTCAGCGAAATGAAAAGAGCTACAACTTACACGCAGTGGCACCACTATTAATGACAACCCGAAATCCTTCAACGATGCCTTCTTTTTCTGCAACTATCTTAGACGCATGAAGAAGATGGCCCAATATGTCTTCATGTCGTGGTTCAGCCTTAAGGACAACAAAGGGAAAACGATATTTAAGATCACAGAAAATATTTAAAACAGAAAAATATGAATTGTATTGCTACAACAGTACAGGGCCAGGACTAAAAATAACCAGGTGCACAAAAAAAATTGAACAGTAATACTAGAAACATATTTCGATGGACCGGGTGCATTTAAGATGAATTTAGAAAAAATCGATATTTTTTTCAAAAATTAACATTACATTGAAAAAATCCATGGGGTGCACGGGCACCCGCAGGAACCCCCCTGGCTCCGTCCCTGGTAGCAGTAGGTATAATCAGAGATCATATGATATTCGCTGTCAGTAGAATCATTACAAATATTGAGTGTACAATATCATGCTCTTGTTGAAACTTGAAAGTACCTATAACATGGTTTACTCAACACTGTGGTATACAACAAAGTGAGCAAGTCATGAATGAGCAGAAGGTGATATAAGGCAGCTCTTTACATCACACAACTAATAACTTAACACATTTCATGCCATCTGTAGACTTCCTTCTATGATTTTGTTCCCATTTTATCTAGTTTTCCACTGATATCTTGTATCCATAACCTCATACTGATCTTTTTCAGAAATACCAGAGGATCATATATATTCCATATTAACTCATGTACAACATATAAAGCTTCATATGGCCAAAAGTAAACTACTGTAAAAGAGGGACACCTGGTGCCCAGGCTACATGTGGAACGCTTTCTCTCAGATAATGGGATTACCAATTATATCTAAAAATGGTCGAAATTACAGTTTTCCCCTTATAATGTCTACTCTATCAGAAAGAACAAAAATACAGTTTGACTTTTTTGGTCAAACAGACTGAATCTCAGCTACAAACTTGAAGGAAAATTCATTTCACGATTCAAGGCTACGTCTATTTTAGAAAGGAGAGATGTTTATCGTAAATAATTTTACGTTCTTGGAATGATAGTTGATGGCGCAAGAAAGTCATAAAAGACCCTAGATGTATAATGTCAGCTACAAGTCTCTCGATGGGAAGCAGCCATTTGCACAAACACAAACAAAGAAATCTAAACTGCCCATTGTTAACAAACTGGGGCGCAAAATCTCGAGATATGTACTGTATTTGAATTTAGAAAATGTCACCACTCAAACAGATCTCGAATTCAGATTATAAACCTAATACATAGTCATATGTATCATGTACTCATGTCCACAAATATCAATAAATAGGTTTACAAAATTAATCCTTCATCAGCTACAAGAGTACATATCTCGACTTCAGATCTCTTTGTTGGAGATACGTACTCTTGTTTGATAATACAGTAACTTACCTTGTTTAGTATGTCCATTAAATAGTTATAAAAGAAGGAAAAAATGAATAACCTTGCCAAGCTCTGTTAGCCCATCTCTGAGCTTTGGGATGACTAAAACATGAATGGGTGCTTGAGGATTAATATCACGAAAAGCTAAAACTTTTTCATCCTCATAGACAATGCTGGAAGGGATTTCCTTTGAAATAATCTTGTCAAATCTGCCACAAAATCAAATCCACAAAGTAATAGAAACCATTAAACATGTAAGGGGGAAATATGAAACTGAAAACCAAGTTAACGATGTTGTCATGTAATATGCTTCAATCTCCGGGATATGAAGTACTAAAAAAACATATAAAATCATGATATAGCAAGATTAGGACAATACATAGTTGGAGCTCCAGTGTTGGCTTCAGTTGCAGCTACTCTAGCAGACGCCTCTTCGTCATGTGTTGCACTAACACGACACATTCCCCTTCAAGTCCAAATATAAGAGCAAAAAAATAATAATAAATAACTAAGAACCCGTATAATGAGAGCAAAAATAAATTAGCAGGTTACTTAGCAATAGCAAAAAGGAAGACAATTCATTGACAAATGTCAGAATCCTGATTATATGCGAAACTGAAAACCTGCCTAAGTTAGTTTGTACTAAAAATATAGAAAGCTAGTTCGACTCATGGAATAATAAAACAAAACGAAAGAATCGTAAGCAAATAGCACTCTTTACATGTATTTTTGTTCTATCACCGGTTAAAAAGACCTTTATAAGGTCTGGTGCCCATTTGCTATTGGTAGTAACATCTCAATCCTTTGAAATTTTCTAACTGAGTCAATGAGAAGTAGATAACTTAAGGGGGTGTTTGTTTCGGCTTATGGCGTATTAGGTTTTGGGCTTATGTTTCACAACCTCACTTTTTGTGGCTTATTTTGAAACTTTTCTGCTTATATAAGCTTTTTATGACATGATAAACTTATATAAGCCGAAAAGTTTCAAAATAAGCTACAAAAAGTGAGCTTACGAAACATAAGCCCAAAACCAAATAAGCCATAAGCCAGCTATATAAGCCAAAACAAACAACCCCTAACTACGCTGATGTTTTTATACGAAAATGCACACCTATAATTTGTGTCTTGGGCTCGGGTTTAAGGTTGTGGCAGAGAATCATAAATTATAAGCACCTAAATTTCACGCGTCAATTTATGCGGCGCGCTAAAGCTAACTAGTACACAAATGCCCCTCATATAAGGAAAGCAATTAATTTAGAACTAGTTTACTTGCATAACAGATACATAATTCAAAATTGGGGAAAATGAAATGAGTACCTGTGAGGCGTACATTGTTGAATTGGAAAATGGAAAATTGACTGAATTTGACGAATTGAATTTTGTTGTTTTAATGGATTGAAAGCCCTTCTGAGTGTTATTGCGGAACTCCTGCTGATTTCATTTATAAAAACTACAGCAATTAATTAACTAACTGGATAAGAATCACAAATAGATATGGTATACTTTGTGTGTGTGTGTGTTACCGTAGAAGCGGTAGAGATGAAGTGAAGACAGCCATGGTCAGTAGTACTCAGTACCATCAGCTGAAGAATACAGCAACTGGTTTCTTATTTGTGTTTGGATTTTTCTAGACTAAATTTCATATTTGGTCCTTATGGTTTCTTAGCACCTATAGCCCTTCCCACAGAGTAGGAACACATTTTTAGATATCTTTAACGTATATTTAAAGATGGGAAGTAATGTCGTGGTTATTCCGATTGTATATTGTCATTATATCACAACACATTTATTTTATTTTAGAGTAAAATGCAAAAATGGTCCTTAACGTTCCACGAAATAGCAAAAACGAGACCGAGACAAAAAGTAGCGCAAAAAAGACCCCAACGTTACGCAAAAGTGCAAAATTGCCACCGAGAGGCATTTTCCGTTAGATTTCCCGTTAAGTGCCACGTCCATGAGGGTAGTATCGTCTTTTTACTGTTCATACTTATTAAATTTGCCGCCATAATCACCTCTGTGCTTGGGTATGAATGCGATTAGACCTCAATGGCTAAATTTGCAAAGTAAAATCAAACTTTACACCCATAAACTCCCCTACAACCCACATCTTCTCCACCACGACTCGAGTTGACCGGTTAAAAAAACGATTAACGAAAATGCAATCACCACAAATGTCACCAAACACAGCCATCATAACCACCACCATAACCACAACCACCACCACCAACACTCACCAGGAGACTTCAACGTTGGTGACAACAACTGTGACACAACGCCCACAGCAAAGGCCATGTCCCCGTTGTTTCTCAGACGACACTAAGTTTTGCTACTATAACAACTACAGCACATCGCAGCCGCGTCACTTTTGCCGTAGCTGCCGCAGACACTGGACCCATGGCGGCGTGCTCCGGGACATCCCTGTTGGAGGTGGTAGCCGGAAAAACACAAAAAGGAAAAACCCCATGAACCCCACCATCACTTCGGCTTATGTTACCACGTTTGATCAGCCGGAGTACCAGGAGTTCCAGGAGTACCATGACTACCAGAGTGTGATGCCGCCTTCCCAGAGCCTGCTGCCGCCTACCCAGGGCCTGCCGCCGCCTCCGCCGCCTCTACATGTGGATGATGCCGGTGATGTGAGTGGTCCGGATGAAGAGAATGGGTTTATGTCGTCGTTGTTGGAGGGTGTTTGTTTTGAGGAAGGTGTCTGGCCATTTTGTGGCAATTAGTGTAGTTTGTTAGTTGATGTTTTAGTTTTAGTGGTTTATGTACCCCATCCTTTGGTCCCGATCTTTTGATGAATGGTAAATGCTATGGTTGTAAATTTAACTTACCTTGATCTTTTGTTTTGGATACTCGTTATATTTGACTTTTGCACATAGGACCCAGAATTGCCCAAAAATTGATCAAATTGACTATCCGTGTAACCATTGACTATTCGTGTAACCTTATTCAAATGAATGTGCAGTCACAAAAATACCCAAACTTTCCCAAATTGACAATCAAGTTTGACTTTTGCAAATAATAATCAACGTTGACAATCTTTGTTTGACTTGATAATATAACATTAAAATTGATTGACAACCATTGAAACTAGTTAAGATTACATAACAGATAGATAAACGTTAATAAAGTAAATATTGTTATAAACTTCCACTAAAAGACCATAGCAGAAGCATAACTATTTATTGACCTAAACATAACACCATAACCATTATTTAGCATCATCCTTGGGTTTCTTGTCAGCATCATCCTTAGGTTTCTTGTCAGCATCATCCTTGGGTTTCTTGTCAGCCATCAGTCTTCGCCTCTTGGTTAATCTTCCTTGGTCTTCAAACTTGTCCTCTGCAAGCACTTCTTGCCCAACTCCATTTTTTTCAAGCACTTCATCTGGCTCATCTCCTTGTTTAGCAAACACTTTGTCCTTAATCACATCTCCTTCAACAACTGACATACATCCCTCATTTCCAACTACTAGAGCACACTGATCATCTGGTATCACAGCCACATCACAAACTTTTTGTTCACCATCTCCAACTACCTCAGCAAACTGCTCATCTAGAATCACATCTTCATCACGAACTCTTTGTTCACCATCATCACCATCAACACTATCAACATCCAAAATTGCAAACCTTTCTTCACCAACGACCACAAGTGGAACCAAACTGAAACTAATTGGTTTAGCAAAAAGAGCATACACCTCTGTTCCTTCTCCAGCTGTAACTATGTCATCAAGTTCATCCAAGTAAACTCCAACTGCCAAGAAGAATTTTTCCCGCCAAATNAAACTGCTCATCTAGAATCACATCTTCATCACGAACTCTTTGTTCACCATCATCACCATCAACACTATCAACATCCAAAATTGCAAACCTTTCTTCACCAACGACCACAAGTGGAACCAAACTGAAACTAATTGGTTTAGCAAAAAGAGCATACACCTCTGTTCCTTCTCCAGCTGTAACTATGTCATCAAGTTCATCCAATGCTTGATCAATTTCAGCAAACATGTCACTAATCTCTTGAGGCTCTTCAATCGCATGCATCTCTTCAGGATCAGGAACATCAACTAAATGGTATGGATCATCAGTCCAGTCAACATCTTTTCCTTGATCAACCTCTTCATCACTAATCCATGTGTGAAGATCTCCTTCCTTTCCATTAATAGTGCAGCCATCACTTGTGTCATCATAATAAGCATCATCAAAATCGAGCACATCTGTGGCCTCCAGGGAATCCTCACTTGAATCCTCCACCATAAACTCTTGGTCAATCTCTACCAATAACCTCCTGAATTAAAACTCATCACTCAGCCTCTTTGAATGATTTGCAATCATTTTTCCAGCACAAAATGTTGGTGGGAAGCCATTGTCAGAATCAAAATCATAAACAGGTCCAGCCTTATCAGGTTGGCTTGTCTTATGCCACTCTAACAATAGTAATTTCCCACTGTTTCCAGTCTCACCATCAACACCCTTTCCAGCAGCCTCATTCACATCATCATCCACTATTTCTTCTTTCACCACACCCTTTCCCTTAGTCATCATTCGATCCATCATCTCACACTCAACAATTGAAACACTGGTTTCAATATACAACTCCAACTGTGTAAAAAAAGGAACATACTCCACAAGTGTCTTCACATCTTCGTCAGACTTTAGTTGTAGCAAACCATCATCCAGTGACTCCCCAGGTATCCTAAAGTGAGTATACACAAGGGTACGATCCGTGTAACCCAAATCCTCTAACATTTCGCCCAATAAGCCCATGGAGAAAACGTCACAGTGAATTCCGTCAAACCAATCTGTATCTCCAAAGAGATAGATTCTCCCTGGTGTTGAGGTAAATTGACCATTGTGATGGATTTTCAAAGTAAACATTTTTTCATTCAATGTTGTGCAACACATACAAAAAATCACTAACTTCGAATAACAATAACAACTTTAAATGAAAAACAAGAAAATGGAACAGAAAATGCTTACCGTACAAGACTCTTAAATCAGGTATCGGGGCACTGCGTGCACGATTTTGCCAAAGCTTAACCATTCTCAAGATCTTTACCTGTGAAATTAATGTTCTCCTTGGAAGAAATTGAGACCTGTATATAAAGTATTGCTCTAAAGGACTAAATTTGTAAAACAAAACACTGGCAACTAAAGTTATTGGCGGGAAAGGGATACAAAGACGATACTACCCTCATGGACGTGGCACTTAACGGAAAATCTAACGGAAAATGCCTCTCGGTGGCAATTTTGCACTTTTGCGTAACGTTGGGGTCTTTTTTGCGCTACTTTTTGTCTCGGTCCCATTTTTGCTATTTCGTGGAACGTTAAGGACCATTTTTGCATTTTACCATTTATTTTAATTCAAATGTACAATCAAAACAAATACAATATTATCTCTCATGTTTAAATGAACATGAGATGATCCTTATCCATTTAACTGTTAAGCTGTTGAAACTAATATTATTTTATATTGATATAAGAAATAATATTGTTTATTAAATAATAACGGTTCTGACTGAAACTCTAGTTGAATATATAATATAATATGAGTGTAACACTAAAAGTGAAGAATAAATTTTAACATCGCGAAGGAAGCCTAAGCGCAGGTGCTAGGAGTTCTCAGCAAAAAATCCAAGTCTAAATTTCATGTGTTAAAATTCTTAGGTCAAGCTTTTATACGTGTAGTATAACTGATTTCAAGAATAAGTACTTTGTGAATAAAATAGTCACATTCTGTTGTGTGGGCGAACGCATACACGACTGCATGAGTAGACAATCCTTATGAAAATTGAATTTCAACTATTGTCTTTTATGCTTGACGTGTGACCCAGTTAGCACGTCGATGGTTATGAAGTTAATTACCGATGGAGCTAGGACAACCGTTGTGCGCTTTTATCAAGCCTCGGGAGTAATAGCATAGCTTTCAAAACTGAAAGACAACAAGTGAAACTTTGGACAAACACCAAGGACCAACAACTTATTTCCCAATTGTATCATTTTATCACCAAACAAGACATGATCAAAGCAAACTCTTGTTCTTGAAACACAGTGTTCCAGTCTTTGAGCATATCCTAAACAAACAATGCTGGTTTCCACCATTCCAAATTGCAGCCACACTTCCATTTCCCCTGCTGGTTCTATAAACCAGGTCTCTCTCTCTAACTTTTTCTCACATACACTGAGCAACAAGCTCTTGGTTATGAGTACATATATCAGATATGATGTCACTAACAATGTAAGATGATTCTGAAAACAGGAAAAGGGGAAACAACTAAATGAAGCTGCTCAACAAGTGAATTCAAAACAAGAACTGAAGTTTGTAAAAAGATTAGTGGGCCCACCTTTACTTGCTGCTTTTCTAGCCTTATCTCCTATCATCACTCCTCCTGGTATCATCATATCCATTTCATTCTGCTGTTTTTTTAGTCTTAATATGAAATTACTAATGAATATACATTCCACTTATTTCCATTTTGGTATAGAATTAGAGGGTGTTTGGGATTGCTTATTGTTTTTTCGCTTATGGTGAGCTTGAAAATAAGCATTTACGGTCAGTTCTCGAGTTATTTCATTAAAGAAAAGGGAAGGAAAGTGAAAAGGTTTACTCCCACATTGTGTTCTCGAGTTATTTCATTAAAGAAAATGGAAGTAAACTGGAAGTAAAGTTAGTGTTATTTGGATGAATTTGTTTTACTTCCATTTCCGCCCAAATATGGGAGGAAAGTGTTTTACTTCCATTTCCTTCCTTTTTCTTTAAGGGGGTGGTTGTTTAAGCTAATCCCACAAATAAGCTTAAACAAACACTCCATTTGCACATGTTTGATGGTTCTTAGGTTATTAATAATGAAGGTGAAAGAAAGTGTTGATATTATCTCAAATAAGCAATTTGAAATAAAGAGGTCTTGATATTCTTATTCAAAATTGCTTATTTTACCTCAAAATAAGTAAATATGTCAAAGCAGTTTCAACAAGCCAAACATAACAATTGCTTATATGCTTAAGAAATAAGAAGATAAGTATCAAAAACAAGCAAATCTCAAACACCCTCTAATTACTGATACTACTAAAGTACTAATAGGTGGTTTCCCTCAGTTCTAAGAATTTGGGAGGGTATTTTAGGACCTGTGGTTTTCCTCAACAAAGTTGGTTCGGGCGGGATTTCCCTGTCCGTCCAAAGAAATAATGTTCTTCATTATAAGCCAGAATTTTCATTCATAAAGTTCTTTCCATGTTTCATAGTGTCCTATGGTCAAGCAATAGAAACACAACGAGGAGCTTCATTATTTGGTCGTGCTTGCATCGGATGTCATGATGCAGGTGGAAATATATTACAACCAGTGAGTTTCTGCTAACAGTTAGTCGTCATTAGCTGTGATAGTCAAATTTAATTTACATATTTTAGATAAAAGTCCTAACGAATCAACCAAGTCTCTTACTCCCAATTTACATCTTCTTCCAGGGTGCAACTCTTTTTCTAAAAGATCTTCAAAGGTAGCCAAAATCATTAACAGCATTTTGGATTCCTTATTCTGTACTCTGTAACCCTTTAGGCATATGTACTTTGTAATTGGTCGTATTTGTACAGGAATGGAGTTGACACTGAAGAGGAAATATACCGCATAACATATTATGGAAAAGGAAGAATGCCGGTAAGTTACGTTTTTTAAACGAAAGCATTGATGTTTTGTCAAATATGAAATTACTATGTTCTCACAATCGGATCGTGTCTTCAGGGGTTTGGAGAGTTGTGTACACCAAGGGGACAATGCACGTTTGGAGCTCGTCTAAAAGAAGATGAAATAAAAGTTTTGGCTGATTTTGTTAAGTCACAAGCGGATAAGGGATGGCCAGACATAGGAATTACTGGAGATTGATACATCCCGTAGTCAGACACTCGAATGTCAGTATAGTTTATTCAGTTCAGAAGTTACTGACTATTGCCTGGTAATGTTGTAATCATGTTTTTTTGTATTGTCACAATTATAAATGTTCATTGGTGCATATGGATATGATGACTCATGACTGTAATCACAGGCAAATATCTCACAAGAATGATGCTCTCTGTTCTCCTAATAAGTAGGAACCGAAAAAAAGAGAAAGGAAGGTGTGAGTAGAAATTAAAAGTACAATTTTATAGACTAGTAAGCTGCTTCTGTCAATTATCTTTTATTTGTCAAGTCCCTTTTGAGAAGAAACAAAAAGTTCATGTTTGTTTGTTAAACTGTCTATAAATTCACAAGGATATTTGACCAGTCTTATGCTCGTTGTCGGCGCACTAAGATACTAAAGTACAGGGGTCACTTTTGTTAATGGTTTTAGTCCAGCAATGTGAAAAGTTTTTCCTACTTTTGGCTAAAATAAGAGGCAAGTTGGAAACATGTACAGTCAGATTGGTGTGATTGGCTCGTTAAACAATTATCCATAACCCACAATTTTTTGTTACTCTCTTCTAACATTTTGCTAGATTCTAATACAATTATGCATTTCAAGAAAGAATTATGCTAATCTCTTTTTAGGCGTTAGCATAAGCACCGGGTTGCTTTTCCTAGCCGCGCTTAGCTGTTGTAGAAGACAATCTCATCGATAACGTAAAAAACGTGACGAAAACGTAAAAAACGGATGAAAACCTAAAAAACGTGATGAAAACGTAAAAAACGGATGAAAATGTATAAAAATGTACAAAAACATAAAAATACATAAAAACGTATAAAAAATAGACAAGTTCGGTTAGTACATAGAATATTATTGACTTTATTTTAATAATAGACTCATTTGGTTATAATAGTAGACCCATCTAGACCCACTTTATTATTTTAATAAAATTCACCTAAACTCATCTAGACCCATTTAAATTATTTAACAATACCCAACTATACCCATCCCCTTAAAAGTATTTACCCAACTTGACCCAACTTTTACCCATGGGTCTTAAATTGACACCTCTACTTTACATGTATTTTTGTTCTATCACCGGTTAAAAAGACCTTTATAAGGTCTGGTGCCCATTTGCTATTGGTAGTAACATCTCAATCCATTGAAATTTTCTAACTGAGTCAATGAGAAGTAGATAACTTAAGGGGGTGTTTGTTTCGGCTTATGGCGTATTAGGTTTTGGGCTTATGTTTCACAACCTCACTTTTTGTGGCTTATTTTGGAACTTTTCTGCTTATATAAGCTTTTTATGACATGATAAACTTATATAAGCCGAAAAGTTTCAAAATAAGCTACAAAAAGTGAGCTTACGAAACATAAGCCCAAAACCAAATAAGCCATAAGCCAACTATATAAGCCAAAACAAACAACCCCTAACTACGCTGATGTTTTTATACGAAAATGCACACCTATAATTTGTGTCTTGGGCTCGGGTTTAAGGTTGTGGCAGAGAGTCATAAATTATAAGAACCTAAATTTCACGCCTCAATTTATGCGGCGCGCTAAAACTAGTACACAAATGCCCCTCATATAAGGAAAGCAATTAATTTAGAACTAGTTTACTTGCATAACAGATACATAATAAAAAAAATTGGGGGAAAGGAATGAGTACCTGTGAGGAGTACATTGTTGAATTGGAAAATGGAAAATTGACTGAATTTGACGAATTGAGTTTTGTTGTTTTAATGGATTGAAAGCCCTTCTGAGTGTTATTGCGGAACTCCTGCTTATTTCATTTATAAAAACTACAGTAATTAATTAACTAACTGGATAAAAATCAGAAACATATATGCAATAGTTTGTGTGGGTGTTACCGTAGAAGTGGTAGAGATGAAGTGAAGACAGCCATGGCCAGTACCATCAGCTGAAAGAAAAAGCAACTGGTTTCTTATTAGTGTTTGGATTTTTCTAGACTAAATTTCATATTTGGTCCTTATGGTTTCTTAGCACCTATAGCCCTTCCCACAAAGTAGGTACGCATTTTCACATATCTTTAACTATTAAGCAAGGGATGCAATAACCACACCCTCCCTACTATGGGGGGTCCACCTATTTTGGTCAAACAGTACAACCCGTGAAGCATACCGTACAACCGGCAGAAGCATCAATCATAGGGAGGGTGTGGCTTAGGGAGGGTGTGGCTAACTCACCCCTTAAGCAATCGAAAATAATATTATTTTATATATTGATGTAAGAAATAGTTTATTAAATAATGTTTCTAACTGTTCTAAAACTCTAGTTTAATATATATCTATACTATCTATAAAACAAAAATAGTCAAAGTAAAAAGTGAAATATTGAAAAAATTAAAAAGGAAATGTTGAAACAATTAATTATGAGCAAGTAAAAAATTGACACTAAAAAAGAATTTGCCGAAAACATATGTTTCAAAAGGAAACTATTAATACACATCGAAAACCGGATCGACCTGTGACGCTTAAAATCGGCGGGCTAACCCGGTTAATTTGGCCCGTTTTTTCGACCCAACCCGTCGGGTTGACCCGGTTTAAAGTGACCCGTTTTCGACAGGAACGGTTCAACCGGTTGAACCACCCGTGTTGAACAGTGTTTCAAAACATTATGTTTAATCCTCAAATCCTCAAACTTTTATTATTTTCAGTTTGTAACACAAACTTTTTTTTATCACTAAAACTATTTGTCGTCACTCGTCTAGTAATATAATATGAGTGTAACACTAAATGTGAAAAATAAATTTTAACCCTATGAAGGAAGCCTAAGCGCAGGGGTTAGGAATTCTCAGGAAACAATCCAAGTCTAAATTTCACGTATTAAAATTGTTAGGTCAAACTTTTATATGTAGTCTAACTGATTTCAAGAATAAGTACTTTGTGAATAAATTAGTCACGTTCTGTTGTGTGGGCGAACACATACATGAGCAGACAATCATTATGAAAATTGAATTTCAACCAATTTCGGGTTTGAAATCGACCCGGTCGAGTCACCGGGCACCGGGTCAACCGGTTCGACCGCCAGGTCAACCCGGTTTTCAATTTATTAATTTTTTATTATTTCGACTGGGTCAACCGGGTCAACCGGTTCGACCGCCGGGTCAACCCGGGTTTATTACAAATTTTTTGAAAAAACGAAACCCGGCCGGGTTTCGAGAACCGGGTTGACCGGGTCACTCAAAACCCGGCGGGTCTAACCGGTTAACCCGGATTTAGAAACCCGGGTTTTTTGACCCGTTTTTTTGGCCGGAACCGGTCGAACCGGTTAACCCGGCCGGGTCGACCCGGGTTTCAAAACACTGATTTCAACTATTGTCTTTTATGCTAGACGTGTGACCCAGACAGCGTCAATGGTTATGAAGTTAATTATCAATGGAGCTCATGGACGGAACCAGGAGTTCCCGTGGGGTTCCGGACCCCTATAAATTTTTTCGATGTAATGTTAATTTTTGAAAAAAATACTGATTTTTTATTTTTTGGTGCAAAGGTGAACATATATTATTACTCAGAAAGAATAATACAATATTGATATAGAGTATAGACATGCCTATACTTCTATCAAAAGGAAATACATTCTCAGAACAATACTAATGATTACATGCTACCTTCAAACAGAGATGACAAGAATTGAGACAACAAGGCCAAGATAGCCATTATAACAATCAATTGCAAACAGGCATACTACCTCCAGTATGTAACTTTCCTGCAGCTTATTCACCTTTTTAGCACCAACATACCATCCAACTACATTTCCCTACTCCACCCCACCAAAGCCATTCAACCTGCAAAAACAATGACCAAAGTCGAAGTGGAATAAAGCATCATTGGGAACCTATTACCCCTCCAAGTCAAGGGCTCTTCCAACTATGCTACATTTCCATCTCTAGAATGGCTTCACACAGTTAGAAACACATACCTTGAGGGAGGACCACCCATACCTCCTTAGCAATGTATAACTAGGACCATGTAGGTTCATCTTTTACTCCTCACAATTCCTAGTTTCATACATTGCCACACCAATTCACTTTACCCTACTCAGGAGGAAACTCACTTTATGTCTTACAAATAATCCACAATTTGTACTATCCCAAACACCCCTTAAGTTACCTAACAAAGGCCTACATAGGTAATATTGAGGACAAACAGTTATAGACTATTCATAATCCAAGGTACAGAGTCATCCCCTGAAGTGAATTTAAAACACTCATTCAATGTTCCAATGTAGAAATTGAATGACAGGTTAAGAACCTTTTAAGCAGAATTATCATGATCATCTCTGCATTTCCAGAGAAACTTCAATGTTTTTCATATACCAAGATATTAGCCATCTGTACATATACATCATCCCAAATACTCCATATCAGCATAGCAACAATACACCTGCAGTTTATACCAGCATACACAAATTCATACTGACTTTAACTAGCTTTTACTGTTCCATTGGACATAATCTTGAAATCCACATCCCAATCAACCTGAGCTTTAAAAACTGCAGCAGAAGGTTTCATTTTAAGACTCAGCAACCTTAATTTCACAGTTTCACATCCCACTTTAAAAAGCTCTTCCCAATCTCTGTACTCACTTCTAAAGATTCTATAATTTCTTTCTTGCCAAATCAAATACACACTTGCAGCTAGGCACAATCTCCTAATGATGCTTCCAATTGAATTCCCATTTGGCTGACAAGCAAATTCATTTACAATATCATTCCATTCAATACTGTCACACTTACCACCCATTCTTTGAATCATTTTATTCCAAAACTGCGTAGCATAGCTGCACTTGAAGAATAAGTGAGAATGAGAGTCCATGTGACAACCCGCAAAATTCCTGATATGTTCTATTCGGAGAATCGATCAATTATTTTGAGTTTGGAACCATTTTCGAGAAACTAGACATATTTATAGTCATTTTTATCGGAAATATTATTCTGAGTGCGTTGGTGTAATTCCCGTGTCATGAATCTATCGTTTCGAGAAAGAATTGATAAATTACAGCTATGGTCCCTGTGTTATATTTTCATTCCGCGCCCTCCATCTATTGGAAACTTCTCACCTTGTTTTTACAAGTTGGAAATATGCTTATATCTAACATATCACATTTAGGGTTTCATTTTAGTATCACATTCCATCTCCCACCTCCTCTCCTTTTCTAGGATTTGCAGCCACCACTCATCCGGCGCCGCCACCCATTATTCCGGCCACCTCCGGCCGTCTCCATCACGCACCGCCATCCCTCTCACCAACCTTGTGACTCCCTCGTCACGATAAGCCACTACATGCGCTGTTATACCCCTCCACCATCGTGTATGCGCCGTTTTGTGGTTGTTTTGTGTGTATAGATCGAAGGATATAAGAGGTTTTGAAGGTATTAGTGCATGGATCGAGTATCTTTGGAGCTGTTGTGGATTTGTTGGTGGTTCGAGTTGTACTCGCGAGGACACCACCGCCGTCCTCTCCATCTCTCGTCCCTTTCTTTCTCTCTTGTTTCTTTGGTAAGTCGAGCCTGAAGCTATTTTGTTTTGATGTTTCTGGTTGTTGGAAACAAGTTGGTGTTGTGGTTATTAGTTTTCGTGGATCTTAACTTACAATAAAAATGAGTTGTTAAGTTTTATGGATAAAAACGAGACATTAAACTTTGTGGATTTAAACCCGAGGTAAAAACGAAATACAAACATTTGTTAATAGAGTTCGTGTGGTAAAAATCTGCAAATGGTGTTGGTGTTGCTCTCGGGTCGGGTCAGAAACCCGTATGGGTACGGTTCGACCCATTTGGGTCTTGGATATTGATTGGGATTTGCTTATTTTATGAGCTTAGTTGAGTTTTGATTTGATTTGGGTCTCGGTTTGGTTTTGGTATTCTCGATGTTGTTGATGTTTGTTCATTTTCAGTCGAGTAGGGATATGTTGAGTCGAACTTGTTTGGCGTCGAGTTGATATTATCAGTTGGATTGGATTTGTTTTGAGCCTATGCGTTGCGGCTTAGGGCTAGTTGACTAAATTTGTAACTTATTATTGAGTTTGGGTCACGTATCAGTTTTGATGTTCTTCACATTGTGGTTTAGTAGTGGGTTAAGCCCAACTGTTATATAAAGGGTTGATTTATTGTTATATTAAGAGTGGGTTACAATTTAGTTAGTGCGTCTTATTTATTTGGCTTCGTCAAAATCTATCTAACTTGTGATATATAAATTTTGTTTTGATATTCGTAGTCTTGGTACGTTTCGGGTTTCGGTTTCTCTTGGATTACTACATAGGACTTGACATATATTGGACTTGAACTATTTGGACATGTATTAGCAATTATTGGTCTTGACATTTGTTGGATTCTGGACAAAGTGGACTTATTGGACTTGAACCGAATACAATATATTAGACTCTATACGAATTTAATATATTTGATTCGCAACGAATATACAATAAGTAAATGATGTCTAATAACTAACGAGTACTTCTATTAAATAGTTTTGAGAAGTTGATTTATTTAAGTTACGTTGACTTAGAAAGGTTGTATAAAAGAACACGTCATGCTAAATTTTATACAACTTTCTAAACTTATATTTATTGTGCCAAACCTTTTCTTATTATAAAACCCGACAAGAATAAATACTTATGTTTTATGAAGTTGAAAAAGCCTTTTTGCTCGAATTGTGAATTCAAACTTAGTTTGTTTATATTACAAGTAGGTTTTACATAACTATTTTGGATTATGGGGTAAATACCGAAACTTACCTATTTTATACTACATAGTAAATTGTCGTCATTGTCTAGATTTTCTTTGATTAGCTTGAGTTGTCAGTATTTCTTGATCTTGTTGATGTCGTTTCCTCTTTGGCGTGAGTTGTATGTCGATGTCTTCTCCGTTTTGGCGTGAGTTGTGTTTGAGTCTATATTTTCTTACCACCACACGAAACATTGATACTTAACTTTTTACAAGTATTGAATTTGAGTAATCCACGAAAACTATGACAAATTGTCTTTTATAGACTTCATTATTATACGAGCTATATTTTGAGATAATCGTATGCGTATTAGGGTGTACCATCGTGCTCGTACTACTTGTTGCCGTCGTGCCCATCTTTTGGATATCGTTGTGATTAGCTCTAGATGCCAGTTGTGTCCGTCGTGATCTTTGCATTGCTGTGGCTAAGGTGAGTTCATAGCCCCCCTACTTTTTCTGGTTTTTAAACTGTTTTGGGGGAGAATACATGCTCGTTTTTCAACTAAACTCAAGTTTGCTTATTTGGATACGTGAATTGTTCACTCAAGATTTGTCTGTTTGGTTGAAATATTCGATTTGGTTATTTGAATGCGTTATGTGGTGACTTGTTTATCTATGTGGTATGAGATTTGTGATTGTGGTTTATGAAACTGTTACATGAGCTGGCTAAGGACATATCTTATGTTGTTTTTGTAGCATGTCGCATCTTTGCGAATGCAGGGCATGTCGCATCCTTGCGAATGCATATTGAATTGATTATGGTGTTATGTAGAGCATGTCGCATCCTTGCGAATGCATATTGAATTGATTAAGGTGTTATGTAGAGCATGTCGCATCCTTGCGAATGTAGAGCATGTCGCATCCTTGCGAATGCAGGGCATGTCGCATCCTTGTGAATGCCATTTGTATGAGATTATGTTATTAGACAATAGTGTGCACCTATAGGGAATTCGTTGAATGGTTTGACTTAGCCAGCGTAACAAGATAAATTTGTGTGACTCTATATGAGTATAGCCTCTATGTGATTGATTATGGTTTAAGTGGTTTAACTACGAGCTAATTGTGGTTATTTGATTTGGAATTGTGATTTAGGCAGTGTAAGCCTACGTTAAATTTGACTTGTTGAAAAGGATGATTTGAACCCGAAAACCTTTTGGTTCAACTATATTGTTTTAAACTAAAACTCTATGGACTCACCAGCGTAATCTGACCTTTAGTGTGTATTCTCAGGTTTAAGGTGATAGCTCACTATTGGAGGGCGCTTGGCAAGGGGCATGGTCATAGGCGACTCTGATAAAGCAATTGGGACCACTTCAATTATTTTATGGGCCTATTTCCGCACTATTTTTATAGCACGTAAGCTATGTGCTTTACATAACAACTTTTATTCTATATAAATGAAATAAAAACCATTCCTTGTTCCTTGTGTTGTGATACCAATATAGTAGCACCCCAATGCTTGTATGCTTCCGCTAGACCCGAATTTTGGGGGTGTTACAGATTGGTATCAGAGCTTAGGTTATAGAGAATTGGGCATTTTAAAACCCAAACTATAACCACTTTTGCGAAAACTAAACCCTATGACCACTACGTGCCTGCCTGCCAAGCTAATGCCTCGCATAAGATTTTGTTTGAGGATGTAATTGATTAGACAACTGAGAATACATTGGATGATATATTGATGGTATACTTGATAATAAGTTTGATGAGATATTTTGATGGTATATGTGATGAGGTGTTTATGATTTATTTGATGAATTGTTTGATGATATATATTGGTTGAGATGTGTGCATTGCTAGTAGATGATATATTTGTTAATACGTGTCTATCTTGTGGATGATTTGAATCCACCTATGGTAACTACCTACTATAAACATCTCCATATGCTTATGCACACACTATACCTGTCACAGAGTTACGCTATTTCCTTGCGTAATCTCATGAATTGATTTTGAGTTTTGGATGCTTGTTATAGTTTTGGGGAATGATTTTGGATAAAGGACATATTACTAGTATAACTAGGCTGCGTGTTTCAAAATTCATTGGACCTCGGGTGAATGTAGACTGATCACCTACATTCAACCAGGGACAGTGGGACATGGCCTGATCAACTATGTCCGACTCAGAGGTGAATTTTCTGATACTGAGGGTAGTTATAACAGAATTATGTCCAGGTTAGAGTTTGATTTTTGGAATGATAAGTTTTGCGTGCACACACAAGCACTGAATAACACCTAAGCCTGCACTCACACACGACACACTGGCATCACAACACCGCATGAATCGTAATGCTTCTGACACCACTAAACGTCCTCGTTTATGTGGAATTCCTATTTGTCGCCATCGGGCGTAGTTCGCATTGGGTCGGGTTAGACCCGATTGACATCATTTAAATCCGAGTTGCTTATCGTCATAAGCCTCGTCGATTTTATTGAAATTATTGGATTTGGTTTAGACTATCATGTCTGGATTCGATTTTGGTTATGTTTGGATTTGATTCGGTTATGTTTGGATTTGATTTTGGTTACGTTTGGATTTGATTTCTGGCTTCGTATTGAATTGATTTCCGGTTACGTCTTGAGTTGACTTTTGGCTATTTTGGATTTGGTTTTAACCATTTTAAATTTGACTTCGGCTACGTTTGAATTTGATTCTGACTACGTTGGATTTGATTTTGGATACTTTTGGATTTAATTTTTGGCTTCGCTTTGATATGATTTCCGACTATGTCTTGATTTGACTCTCAGATATTTATGGATTTGGTCTCCACTATTTTGGATTGGATTTTGATTATTTCTTTATGATTTTGGAGCTCGTTTCAAATTTGGATTTAGCATTCACCCTCGTTTCGTTGATGATCTTGTCACAGTCGCCTCTACCCTAAGCCCTGTGCTCAATCGATGATATTCATTATTTTAATCGATGTTATTTATTTTATTGATCGAGGATGTTCATTTTCCAAATCGATGCTATCCAATCAATGTTGTTTTATCGACGATGTTCATTTGAGGTTGTACTTTCCACCTCTACTCTAAGTACTGTACTGAGTCAACCGACTCCAACCGATTGCTAGAAGCAATCAACATCCTCTTGCAGAGTTGTACTCTGAACTTGCTAAATCTTTCCTTCAGCAAGAATTCTGTGCTTAGCAGAATTCTTAAGATTTTGAGAAGTAACCTGAACCACGTTCCTTGGGACAACCACCTAATCCACCCCTCGTCCCCTGGGAATATCAATTATCTTTACTACTCCCTTATAGGATAATAAAACTTGTTCGCAGTTAATTTACAAACTGTGGTCATCCTACAAGATGATTCACTGCTACTTCACAAAAATCAAAATTTTGATTCTACCACTATTTTATAGAGGGAAAATTGTTTTCCTGTTATCTCACAAACTATCCTACAAAATTGTTTCGCAAAAACAATTTTATAAAACGTTTTGTTGCCTTGTTACAATCTTGTGAATCAAAATGCAACTTTACTACTATCCTAAAAATCAAGATTTTTACCATGCTGCTATGTTATGAATCACAAATTGTTTTCCTATTATCCTATAAGATGTTCCATGCATCATTTTACAAGCCATTCGTAAACCAAATTGCTAGCCACTAAGTGATGGAGATCGTTGTGCGGCATGGAGTGCCGATTCCTATCGTTTCAGATCGTGACAATCGTTTCACACCCACATTTTGTCAACCACTTCCGAGGGCCATGAGGACAAATCTGGAAATGAATACTGTTTATCATCTTCGGACCGATGGCTGAAGTGAAGAAACCGTTTAAGCATGGGAGGACATATCGTGTATCTGCTTAATCGAATTTGGCCATGGTTGGAATAAACGCCTCCCGTTGGTCAATTCTCTCTTACCCACTACTTCAGTATTTCAACGGCACTGTAAGAGACCCTCTATGGTCGTAGGTGTCGATCGCTGTTTTGTTGAGTAGAAATGGAGATACTCAACTCGCTGAACCCTGAATCTATTCAGGAAACTACCAAGAAGATCGTTCGAAGGTGAAATGGAGATGCTTGATGCTCGCGAATCGTTAGGAACCCTGATAATGTGAACCTCTTGAATTCCCCAATAGATCCTAGATTAAGCTTAGAGATTCACCATGAGAAATGTGTGAAGCGTTTAGTAAACATGGAAAGCTTAATCCCTGCTATGTTGATCTTTTCGAATCCTTGCTGGAGTTGGAACGGTAGCTCACAGACTCGAGCTACCGTCAGCACTCAGCATTGTTCCCGACGTTGCATGTGCGTGATCTGAAGAAATGACCTGCCGATGAGGCAGTTATTATTCCGCTGGGAGAGATCTTGATGAATGTTTAAGCCTTGTTGAGAAACCTGTCGAAGTCATGGACCATGCGGTCAGGCGACTTAAGCACGGTAGTTTTCCCTACCGTCAAGTTCGTTAAAACTCACGAAGAAGCCCTAAATTCACGTGAGAATGTGAATATAAATCCTCGTGCGTATACACTCATTTCTTTTAGACCTTAAAGGGCAACTTGAATTGAATCGCGAGGACGCGATTCCGTTAAGGAGGTGAGATTGTGACAACCCGCAAAATTCCTGATATGTTCCATTCGGAGAATCGATCCATTATTTTGAGTTTGGAACCATTTTCGAGAAACTAGACATATTTATAGTCATTTTTATCGGAAATATTATTCTGTGCGCGTTGGTGTAATTCCCATGTCATGAATCTATCGTTTACTAGTCAAAATGAGTCCCGAGCCTCATTTCGAGAAGGAATTGATAAATTACAGCTATGGTCCCTGTGTTATATTTTCATTCCGCGCCCTCCATCTATTGGAAACTTCTCACCTTGTTTTTACAAGTTGGAAATATGCTTATATCTAACATATCACATTTAGGGTTTCATTTTAGTATCACATTCCATCTCCCACCTCCTCTCCTCTTCTAGGGTTTGCAGCCACCACTCATCCGGCGCCGCCACCCATTATTCCAGCCACCTCCGGCCGTCTCCATCACACACCGCCACCACTCTCACCAACCTTGTGACTCCCTCGTCACGATAAGCCACTACACGCGCTGTTATACCCCTCCACCATTGTGTACGCGCCATTTTGTGGTTGTTTTGTGTGTATAAATCGAAGGATATAAGAGGTTTTGAAGGTATTAGTGCATGGATCGAGTATCTTTGGAGCTGTTGTGGATTTGTTGGTGGTTTGAGTTGTACTCGCGAGGACACCACCACCGTCCTCTCCATCTCTCGTCCCTTTCTTTCTCTCTTGTTTCTTTGGTAAGTCGAGCCTGAAGCTATTTTGTTTTGATGTTTCTGGTTGTTGGAAACAAGTTGGTGTTGTGGTTATTAGTTTTCGTGGATCTTAACTTACAATAAAAATGAGTTGTTAAGTTTTATGGATAAAAACGAGACATTAAACTTTGTGGATTTAAACCCGAGGTAAAAACGAAATACAAACATTTGTTAATAGAGTTCGTATGGTAAAAATCTGCAAATGGTGTTGGTGTTGCTCTCGGGTCGGGTCAGAAACCCGTATGGGTACGGTTCGACCCATTTGGGTCTTGGATATTGATTGGGATTTGCTTATTTTATGAGCTTAGTTGAGTTTTGATTTGATTTGGGTCTCGGTTTGGTTTTGGTATTCTCGATGTTGTTGATGTTTGTTCATTTTCAGTCGAGTAGGGATATGTTGAGTCGAACTTGTTTGGCGTCGAGTTGATATTATCAGTTGGATTGGATTTGTTTTGAGCCTATGCGTTGCGGCTTAGGGCTAGTTGACTAAATTTGTAACTTATTATTGAGTTTGGGTCACGTATCAGTTTTGATGTTCTTCACATTGTGGTTTAGTAGTGGGTTAAGCCCAACTGTTATATAAAGGGTTGATTTATTGTTATATTAAGAGTGGGTTACAATTTAGTTAGTGCGTCTTATTTATTTGGCTTCGTCAAAATCTATCTAACTTGTGATATATAAATTTTGTTTTGATATTCGTAGTCTTGGTACGTTTCGGGTTTCGGTTTCTCTTGGATTACTACATAGGACTTGACATATATTGGACTTGAACTATTTGGACATGTATTAGCAATTATTGGTCTTGACATTTGTTGGATTCTGGACAAAGTGGACTTATTGGACTTGAACCGAATACAATATATTAGACTCTATACGAATTTAATATATTTGATTCGCAACGAATATACAATAAGTAAATGATGTCTAATAACTAACGAGTACTTCTATTAAATAGTTTTGAGAAGTTGATTTATTTAAGTTACGTTGACTTAGAAAGGTTGTATAAAAGAACACGTCATGCTAAATTTTATACAACTTTCTAAACTTATATTTATTGTGCCAAACCTTTTATTATTATAAAACCCGACAAGAATAAATACTTATGTTTTATGAAGTTGAAAAAGCCTTTTTGCTCGAATTGTGAATTCAAACTTAGTTTGTTTATATTACAAGTAGGTTTTACATAACTATTTTGGATTATGGGGTAAATACCGAAACTTACCTATTTTATACTACATAGTAAATTGTCGTCATTGTCTAGATTTTCTTTGATTAGCTTGAGTTGTCAGTATTTCTTGATCTTGTTGATGTCGTTTCCTCTTTGGCGTGAGTTGTATGTCGATGTCTTCTCCGTTTTGGCGTGAGTTGTGTTTGAGTCTATATTTTCTTACCACCACACGAAACATTGATACTTAACTTTTTACAAGTATTGAATTTGAGTAATCCACGAAAACTATGACAAATTGTCTTTTATAGACTTCATTATTATACGAGCTATATTTTGAGATAATCGTATGCGTATTAGGGTGTACCATCGTGCTCGTACTACTTGTTGCCGTCGTGCCCATCTTTTGGATATCGTTGTGATTAGCTCTAGATGCCAGTTGTGTCCGTCGTGATCTTTGCATTGCTGTGGCTAAGGTGAGTTCATAGCCCCCCTACTTTTTCTGGTTTTTAAACTGTTTTGGGGGAGAATACATGCTCGTTTTTCAACTAAACTCAAGTTTGCTTATTTGGATACGTGAATTGTTCACTCAAGATTTGTCTGTTTGGTTGAAATATTCGATTTGGTTATTTGAATGCGTTATGTGGTGACTTGTTTATCTATGTGGTATGAGATTTGTGATTGTGGTTTATGAAACTGTTACATGAGCTGGCTAAGGACATATATTATGTTGTTTTTGTAGCATGTCGCATCTTTGCGAATGCAGGGCATGTCGCATCCTTGCGAATGCATATTGAATTGATTATGGTGTTATGTAGAGCATGTCGCATCCTTGCGAATGCATATTGAATTGATTAAGGTGTTATGTAGAGCATGTCGCATCCTTGCGAATGTAGAGCATGTCGCATCCTTGCGAATGCAGGGCATGTCGCATCCTTGCGAATGCCATTTGTATGAGATTATGTGATTAGACTATAGTGTGCACCTATAGGGAATTCGTTGAATGGTTTGACTTAGCCAGTGTAACAGGATAAATTTGTGTGACTCTATATGAGTATAACCTCTATGTGATTGATTATGGTTTAAGTGGTTTTGACTACGAGCTGATTGTGGTTATTTGATTTGGAATTGTGATTTAGGCAGTGTAAGCCTACGTTAAATTTGACTTGTTGAAAAGGATGATTTGAACCCGAAAACCTTTTGGTTCAACTATATTGTTTTAAACTAAAACTCTATGGACTCACCAGCGTAATCTGACCTTTAGCGTGTATTCTCAGGTTTAAGGCGATAGCTCACTATTGGAGGGCGCTTGGCAAGGGGCATGGTCATAGGCGACTCTGATAAAGCAATTGGGACCACTTCAATTATTTTATGGGCCTATTTCCGCACTATTTTTATAGCACGTAAGCTATGTGCTTTACATAACAACTTTTATTCTATATAAATGAAATAAAAACCATTCCTTGTTCCTTGTGTTGTGATACCAATATAGTAGCACCCCAATGCTTGTATGCTTCCGCTAGACCCGAATTTTGGGGGTGTTACAGTCCATGTCACAATAGCATAATGGACACATCATTAGATCATAAGACCCTCACAATACTGATTTTTTTTTAATTGAAGCTTAAATGCACCCGGATCATCGAAATGTGTTTCTAGTGTTATTTAGTCATATGCTTACAAAAAATTTGTGCACCTAATCGTATTTAGTCCTGGTTTCGTCCCTAATGAAGCTATGACAACCGTTGTGCATTTTTAACAACCCTCAAGAGTAATAGCATAGCTTTCAAAACTTAAAGACAACAAGTGAAAGTTTGGACAGACACCAAGGACCAACGAGTTAGAAACATCCCAATTCTATCATTTTATCGCCAACCAAAATCTAAAGCATAACCAAATATTCTAGCAAACAAGACATGATCAAAGCAACTCTTCATTTTTGAAACACAGTGTTCCTGTCTTTGAGGCTTTGAGCATATCTTTGACACACAATGCTGGTTTCCACCATTCCAAATTGCAGCCACACTTCCATTTCCCCTGCTGCTTCTATAAACCAGGTCTCTCCCTCTCTCTTTTTTCTCACATACACTGACCAACAAGCTCTTGGTTATGAGTTCATATATCAGATATGATGTCACTAATGATTTGAGTGGATTCTGAAAACAGGAAAAGGGGAAACAACTAGATGAAGCTGCTCAACAAGTGAATTCAAAACAAGAACTGAAGTTTGTAAAAAGATTAGTGGGCCCACCTTTACTTGCTGCTTTTCTTGCCTTATCTCCTATCATCACTCCTCCTGGTATAATCATATCCATTTAATTCTGCTGTTTTTTTTAGTATTAATATGATACTACTAATGATTATACATCCCACTTATTTCCATTTTGGTATAGAATTAGAGGGTGTTTGGGATTGCTTTTTGTTTTTTTCGCTTATGGTGAGCTTGAAATTAAGCATTTAGGGAAATAATGTTTGGATATGCTTAACATTGTGTTAAATAATGTTTAAGGGGTGTTTGTTTAAGCTTATAATCCCACAAATAAGCTTAAACAAACACCCCATTTGCACATGTTTGATGGTTCTTAGGTTATCAATGAATGAAGGTGAAAGAAAGTGCTGATATTATCTCTAATAAGCAATTTGAAATAAAGAGGTCTTGATATTCTTATTCAAAACTGCTTATTTTACCTCAAAATAAGCAAATATGTCAAAGCAGTTTCAACAAGCTAAACATAACAATTGCTTATCTGCTTAAGAAATAAGAAGATAAGTATAAAAAACAAGCAAATCTCAAACACCCTCTAATTACTGATACTACTAAAGTACTAATAGGTGGTTTGCCTCGGTTCTAAGAATTTGGAGGGTATTTTGGGACCTGTGGTTTTCCTCAACAAAGTTGATTCCGGTGGGATTTCCATGTCCATCCAAAAAAATAACGTTCTTCATTATAAGCCAGAATTTTCATTCATAAATTTATTTCCATGTTTCATAGTGTCCTATGGTCAAGCAATAGAAACACAACGAGGAGCTTCATTATTTGGTCGCGCTTGCATCGGATGTCATGATGCAGGTGGAAATATATTACAACCAGTGAGTTTCTGCTAACAGTTTGTCGTCATTAGCTGTGATAGTCAAATTTATTTTACATATTTTAGATAAAAGTCCTAACGAATCAACCAAGTCTCTTACTCCCAATTTACGTCTTCTTCCAGGGTGCAACTCTTTTTCTAAAAGATCTTCAAAGGTAGCCAAAATCATTAACAGCATTTTAGATTCCTTATTCTGGACTCTGTAACCCTTTAGGCATATGTACTTTGTAATTGGTCGTATTTGTACAGGAATGGAGTTGACACTGAAGAGGAAATATACCGCATAACATATTATGGAAAAGGAAGAATGCCTGTAAGTTACGTTTTTCAAGAGAAAGCATTGATGTTTTGTCAAACATGAAATTACTACGTTCTCACAATCAGATCGTGTCTTCAGGGGTTTGGAGAGTTGTGTACACCAAGGGGACAATGCACGTTTGGAGCTCGTCTAAAAGAAGATGAAATAAAAGTTTTGGCTGATTTTGTTAAGTCACAAGCAGATAAGGGATGGCCAGACATAGGAATTACTGGAGATTGATACATCCCGTAGTCAGACACTCGGATGTCAGGATAGTTTATTCAGTTCAGAAGTTACTGACTATTGCCTGGTAATGTTGTAATCATGTTTTTTTGTATTGTCACAATTATAAATGTTCATTGGTGCATATGGATATGATGACTCATGACTGTAATCAAAGGCAAATATCTCACAAGAATGATGCTCTCTGTTCTCCTAATAAGTAGGAACCGAAAAAAAGAGAAAGGAAGGTGTGAGTAGAAATTAAAAGTACAAATTTATAGACTAGTAAGCTGCTTCTGTCAATTATCTTTTATTTGTCAAGTCCCTTTTGAGAAGAAACAAAAAGTTCATGTTTGTTTCGTTAAACTGTCTATAAATTCACAAGGATATTTGACCAGTCTTATGCTCGTTGTCGGCGCACTAAGATACTAAAGTACAGGGGGTCACTTTTGTTAATGGTTTTAGTCCAGCAATGTGAAAAGTTTTTCCTACTTTTGGCTAAAATAAGAGGCAAGTTGGAAACATGTACAGTCAGATTGGTGTGATTGGCTCGTTAAACAATTATCCATAACCCACAATTTTTTGTTACTCTCTTCTAACATTTTGCTAGATTCTAATACAATTATGCATTTCAAGAAAGAATTATGCTAATCTCTTTTTAGGCGTTAGCATAAGCACCGGGTTGCTTTTCCTAGCCGCGCTTAGCTGTTGTAGAAGACAATCTAATTGACTGCAATCAAACTCAAGAACACTCATTAATTTCTCAGTGAACAAACTTAATACAAAGATTGTTGGATCACTAACTTAATCAACACTATCCTCTATCTTTACAACAATCATTTCATTACAACAACCCGTAACTATTTTATTTGAGGTTCAAGTCTTTACTTTAATTTATTATTCGACAATCCCACATTGGTTGCAGAGAGCCTGAACATTCAATTTTGATTACTTTCTTTCTTCTTTTTATCGTTTTATGCATTGAGTTTTTTTATGTTTAATTGTAATTTGTAAGAACAAGCTTTTTTTTTTTTTTTTTTTTTTTTTTTTTAATTTAATTTCTTAACCTTTAAATATCAAATAATATATGTTTCAGCAAATAACAAAATAGTTATTATTTAATGAATAGTAATCATTGTATTTTCTTAATTTTGAAAATGATATATTTAATTAACGCGAAAATGTTTTGGCTCCCAAGAGTAGCTGATCATAATAAGGGTTAATGGTTAACAACTAGAGTAGTTACTGATTAGTAAGAATATCAGTCAGTAAAATCATGCATGATTTTGACTTGTAATAGTCAAGAGTCGACTCGACACATAAGAGTTGATAAAATGACTCGTAAGAGTCAATAACCGAGTCACATAATTTCAAAAGTAACTTGACTCGATTTTTAAGAGTTTTTTTTTTAGTGCAAAAGGTGAATCATTATATTAATATCCACAATAACAATTTACAAGACAAATTGTCACAGACCGGAATGAAACACACTTCACCCAGCGAAATACAGAACATAGACAATACTAGTTGTACATTCCTATAGCAAAGGCCTGCTAACCAGTATCATACAACATTAGATCCAGTCATCTTTCAACACAGAAACATTCCCAAAGAGTCAAAGCTGCATTATAACTTGAACCATGCCAGCTATACTCTTGATTCACCTTAATATGCACTTACCATCTAGTTACATTTCCACATCACCTTCCCATCAAAACCATTCAACCAGCACCCACAATGGCTAAGACAGGAAAGGTGCGATTTTTAAGAGTTTAACAAATAACAACTACGTTCGTTATCTTCTCATTTCTCGTTTGGTTTACAACTTTGTTTCAACTATGGGTTAATGGCATGTAATAGCTACATACTTTCCCACTTGTGCCATTATCAGATACCAACCCAAAATATTACAAGAATACCCTACAAACTTTCATATTTTTGTGTAGATATCATCATTTGACCTACAAAATTGGGTAATCATATTCCGGTCATCTTCTCCACTTCTTCCGGCCACTTTTCTGGTAATCTTTTTCTGCAACTTACAAATAACACTCAAAAACACCACACAATACATATAATCTTTTTCGGTAACTGATTGTTGTCTCATTTGCAACTGTTGTTGGTTTCGGTATCTGATTGTTGTTCTTCTTCATTAGCTAGTGTGTAGATTAGCGTTGCGTTTTATTGAGCTGCTTGGTTTCATTATCTCCGTGAGTTTATATCACTCTGACAAGAAAAGACAGTGAACTCGATAAATGGACCAAGATAAGAAAATCATATGCAACAAAACGTTCTTTAGAAGATAGTGACCGCTTTATATGTACAAAATCCGAGAAAAACTTTTGAAAAAAATTTAAAGACATAAATCGAAGATCATAAATCATACGGAGTAATTGTTATGTTCACTGTTAACATCGTTTGAAGCAAATATAGTAACAACCACTGATTTTGAAGATACAATTGTGTACCTATGGAAGTGACAATATGGATTTAAATAAGCATTATGTTTTCTAAGTTTCACAAATGCCAATTTATCTTTAAGGGCAGCAGGAGGAGGTGGTGGTGGTAGCGGAGGAGGTGGTGGAGGTGGTAGCGGAGGAGGTGGAAGTGGAGGAGGAGGAGGTGCACATGGTGGTGGTTATGGTGGTGGGGAAGGAAGAAGATGAAAAATAAATAAATAAATAAATAAATAAAATCCACGTATTTAATTTTAACCTATTTAGCAGGTTGCCAATCATGCCACGTAAGCAAAAGTATGATAATGGAAAAAATTTATAAAGTTTGATGGGTATTCTTGTAATATTTTGGGTTGGTATCTGATAATGGCACAAGTGAGAAAGTATGTAGCTATTACATGCCATTAACCCTTCAACTATCTATGTTAATTTATTAGTTTATATATTCGACAAGTACTCTTTGTCAACACGTACCAGCTTGGTATTTATGTGATAGGGCGACAAAAAACAAAACAATAATTAGACACCAACTCTTTATATGCTACACAACTAGATATTTTATCCAAAACATATGATATGAACTTATCTCGGCAAACATCATTGTTATACACATTTTTTTGTTATTTTAGTATGCTACACGCAAAGTGTCAATGGCAATTGCGAACAATTTTCAACCTTGTTTTTGGTTGGTTTTCCATGGTAGCAGCCCAACGGGGGTTTCCGACAGTGGTGCTGTAAGAAATATACGAGGTATAGATTATAGAAATTCTAGTTGCAAGGTTTAAACTTAAAGGGCCAGTATGTAAGTACAAATGTACTTGAGTTAAACTAAAACTGTCGGATATAAAATCAGTCCTAAATAAAATCGAATTAGTTCTGTTTCTATAAATACACAAATATAAACTCCCTTTGTGGAAAAATGCTAAAAACACCAAGTCGATAAATTGGTGTTCGAGTTTTGGATTGGTTCTGAAAGTATCAGCCTTGAAGTTATCTGAGGCATGTATTCATAAATAATCATTGTTTTGTTTTGCTTTTTTGTTTTAGTACTGAGATTGACAAAAAGTGTTGATTAAAATCTTAAGTTTTGGATTGGTGCATTGGCTTATTATCCTATTTTAATGCTTAATAAGTCCTTTTTATTGTTCTTCATCGTTACTGTATTTATATAAGTAATAAGCTATTTGAGTGTTTGCATCATGCATGTTTTTTTATTGGACAATTGATGATACAATAATAAATTAACTTAAAAATATTTTTATGAACATGTTTAGATGAAGCAGATTTCCGGTAGTTTAGTATGTAATCAATTCCCTCCCTTATCTGCAAAATATCCATGGTTGGTTGCCCAATATTTAGAAGGGGAAGGACACAACACTGAAGACCAGTTTTTCTACACCATACACAACGAGTTGCCTTATTATCAGTGTCGAATCCCTGAGTTGCTCGAGAAACGTATCCAAGGATATTTTCATGGTTGGGTAATACTTTCCAACCATCCATACAACAATAAGTGGTCTCTTTGGAACCAATTGACTTCTAAGATCATAAGTCTCCCCACCTTGATTTTAAAAGATAGAGAGTATGAGTCTATTGGCGAGTGTTGTTTGACAGCCCCTCCTGATGATCCGAGTTCAATTCTTTTGTTAACAAGCACCAATGAATCTACTTTCTTATTTTGTCTGGTAGATAGTAAAAGAAAGAAATTTAGATGGAAAAAAATGTCATATATGCCTGGCAGCTAAAGAGACTAACTTCAAATGGTAAATTAGTACATAGTTTAACTTGTTGCAATGGTAAAGTATATGCCTTAAGTACCGATGGTACTTTTGCTCATTTTATCATACAAGTTGACATTATTGTCAAGTATAAGGAAGTTGTGATAAAACTAATGATATTTGGGTCAATCCCTTTTCCTTCCTCCGGTCGTTGTGGCAATAACATTCAGTATTTGAAAGGATCTTCTACCGAATTGTTCTACATTGATATATATTTTGAAAGAGAAACTAAGAAAATACCTGCTGATGTGTATTTGTTTAAAACAGACATGGCTTGTATAAATTGGGAAGAAAGGGTATGGTTCAAAGACTGGGACATAACTAACATCAGGTATCCAGGATGTGATAATCTCCAAGGCTCAAGTAGTGAAGACTCGGAGACGATTAGTGAAATTTTGGATAAGTTGGACATAAGTTGTGAAATATGGGAAGAAATTAATGACCTCAAAGACGCTATTTTTTTTATAGATCTTGCCCGTGATCGTTTGGTTTCGTATAGCCGTGTAATTACCTCAGACTTAGGAGGTTTTATACACATTCGTGGTGAAATGGGCGAAACAATATACTCATACCATGTAAAAAATGATACCATCTCTGTATATCATATACCTTCTCCTATGCTACCCACNAGCAACCTACAGTGGCACTATCATCATGTGAATCAGAATTCATGGCAGCTACTGGAGCAGCATGTCAAGCTTTGTGGTTAAAACGACTACTTAGTGAATTGACTGGATGGCAAGAAAAGAGGATAACGCGTAGAGTTGACAACGTATCAGCTATAGCACTCGTGAAGAACCCAGTATTTCATGGAAGGAGCAAGCATATAGACACTCGCTATTATTTTATTCGGGAATGCGTAGAGAATGGTCATATCAATATGGAACACGTTAGTGGAGAACTACAAAGAGTCGACATCTTAACGAAAGCCTTACCAAGACTGAAGTTTGTAACAATGTGACAAATGCTCGGAGTTCAAGACTTGGGTCGAAGCAACAATCAAGATTAAGGAGGAGAATGAAAACCAATAATCTCGTTTTATTGCTTCTTACAAAGACGAAGGACCAAAGTCGACAATATAGAACTTATTAACCGAATTGTTAGTTAAATTAGTTAAATGAATTTAACCCTAATTTGAAAGGGTGTGTCATTTGGGGGATGAACCCAGCGAACCGATGCAATGGTTCATGGCAACCATTCGCAATCTATATATAGACATGTACATGTAACGATTACAAGTTTAGAACCGATAATAAAGTTATTCAGTTTTAGTATTTGCAATTTCATATATCGACTCTCATTTGGGACTAACATGGTAGATAGTAAAAGAAAGAAGTTTAGATGGAAAAAAATGTCATATGCTTGGCAGCTAAAGAGACTAACTTCAAATGGTAAATTAGTACATAGTTTAACTTGTTGCAATGGTAAAGTATATGCCTTAAGTACCGATAGTACTTTTGCTCATTTTATCATACAAGTTGACATTATTGTCAAGTATAAGGAAGTTGTGATAAAACTAATGATATTTGGGTCAATCCCTTTTCCTTCCTCCGGTCGTTGTGGCAATAACATTCAGTATTTGAAAGGATCTTCTACCGAATTGTTCTACATTGATATATATTTTGAAAGAGAAACTAAGAAAATACCTGCTGATGTGTATTTGTTTAAAACAGACATGGCTTGTATAAATTGGGAAGAAAGGGTATGGTTCAAAGACTGGGACATAACTAACATCAGGTATCCAGGATGTGATAATCTCCAAGGCTCAAGTAGTGAAGACTCGGAGACGATTAGTGAAATTTTGGATAAGTTGGACATAAGTTGTGAAATATGGGAAGAAATTAATGACCTCAAAGACGCTATTTTTTTTATAGATCTTGCCCGTGATCGTTTGGTTTCGTATAGCCGTGTAATTACCTCAGACTTAGGAGGTTTTATACACATTCGTGGTGAAATGGGCGAAACAATATACTCATACCATGTAAAAAATGATACCATCTCTGTATATCATATACCTTCTCCTATGCTACCCACAACACAAGCCATGTGTCAATGTGGGAATACAGGTATACCTTCTGATCAGTTTTGTGTTTCTTTATCATATGTGTCTTATCATGGTTCTCTTTTATTTTTGATATACCTATACTTTTCATCGTCCCTTTTTTGTTGGTTAATTTTCATTTTAAGTACATGTGAGTGATTAAAAGAAGTTGTCGGTTTTGTAAACCATATCATAGTATTTTCATATAAGTTTTCACAAAAGTTTCTATTATAACAAATTTTTACGTTTAAAGATTAACAATTTTTAAAGTCCATTCGATTCTAAGTGATTTTGGTTTGCAAAATGACCCAAATGAGACACAAACTATCTTTAAAGGACTCATGCGCACATAAAAATGTGAGATAACTAAAACGGATAAATGAAAAGCGTTGGTATTATATGCAATAACATAAACCGGTCTATTATGGGGAAATTGTTTCTCAAAGTCATATTTACATAGGTTAGAAGATGATCACGGAGAAACCAAATGCATTCTTGATTCTATAGAAGAGATGGAAAACAACAATGAGATTTTGTTTAGATCAGGTACAGATGATGGGGATGAATTTAAAGAATCACACCTCCTCAATATTTCGTTTCATCTTTTGGAGATGATTATGGAGCTTTGCGTTGGTGTGGAATACATGAGCTTTCGTGCTACATGTAAACAATGTCTTTTAGCAGCACCTTTGATAAAATGGAGCAACGAAACATCATTAAGGAGATTACACACGTATTCACTTGCTTCGCCTTGGCTAATGGTGGTAGACAGAAAACGAGGTAATATGACTTTTACAGATCCTATGCTGGGTGACAACTATTATCTGAAAAATTCCAAAGTATTGATTTATCAGAGCGAGCAAATATGTTGTTCAAGGTTTGGTTGGTTATTGTTTAACAAAAAAGACTTGGGTTGCTTAGTATTCTTTAACCCTTTCACAAATGATCTCCGGGAGCTTCCAGAAGCCGAACATAATTTAGGAAGCTTATGTTTTTCAGCACCACCTACTTCCCTTGATTGTATGGTTGTTGGATTTAAAAGAGAGCATGTTTACATCCACTTTGTGAATCAGGAGACAAAGTGGCGTACACTTAGTCTTGCTACCGAGCCACATAGTGTTTGTTTTTCAACTTTCTATGGTCGAGATCTTTATGCCTTGTGTAAACAAGGAGAACTTATGGTTATGAATAATTTGGGCACAGAAGATTATGCTTCGAAACTTGTTGAAGCTGAAGATCCTAAAAGTTATTGCGAACCCTCGACACAATATTTCTTCACGAAATGTGATCAACATTGTTTGCTAGTTGGTGTGGGTGAGTATGGAAAAGTTATTAAGGTATTCAAGTGCAATGAATCTAAACAAGCATGGGAAAAAGTAGATAGTGTAGGAAAGCACGTGATCTATATATGTGGTACAACATGTCTCTGTATTGAAGCCAAAGAGCCAAAAATGGAGAATAAGATTTTCTTTCCACGACTACATACCAAGAACAGGAAGGTAGTGTTCTATTCACTTGACACATGCAGCTACCACACATTTAATGGCGCAAACTTTCAAGATCACCTAGTGGATTTCTTTGGAACCACATATGATCTCTCCCATAGTACTTGGATTGAACCAAGTTGGTCTTAGTTGACACCATTATCATGTTTACAACATGATGGGACACCGGGACGGACCCGGGGGGTGTCCCGCGGGTGCCCGTGACACCTATGGATTTTTTCGATGTAATGTTAATTTTAAGAAAAAAACATCGATTTTTCCCAAATAAATCTTAAATGACCTCAGTCCATCGAAATGTGTTTTTAGTCTTATTTAGTTAGCATCTTAAACTCTATTATATTACGGTCAAAAAAAATTTGTGCACCCGGTCATATTTGTTCCTGGCTCCGTCCCTGATGGGACACCTTCAACTTGTTGCATCTTTTTATTTAGTCATCATTAAACTGTTCGAGCTACGTTTATGTAACAATTTGCATGCATGCCATGTGATGGTTTTTGTTGTTTGTATCATAAATGTTTGCTAGTAACTATTTATCATAGTAATTTCTACTTGGGTTGTTTAAACAGTTCCAAATTCCCGCTATTTCAGCCTTTTAATTTATCTCATTAGCTATAAATTGCCATCACAGTTCTTTAATGGGAAAATTGTCCAGAAATACATCTAACTTGCCACCTTTTACTTTTGTATACAATGAACTTTTTTTTTTCCTATTGTATGCACAAACTTTCTTAATCACCCTATTGTATCAATAAAACGCTTTTTTGATGACGTGGCAATACTTAATCACACTAATTACGGTGTAATTAATAGAATAAAAACCCGTAATATTGTTACAATAGGGGTGATTAAGAAAGTTTGTGCATACAATAGGAAAAAAAAAAGTTCATGGTATACAAAAGTAAAAGGTGGCAAGTTAGATGTATTTCTGGACAATTTTCCCTTCTTTAATTATCTAGTCCGTTGGTTTTTTTCACTTTTTTGTGGTAGCTGTTCGATCAAAAAAGAGAATGGCCTTATGCAGTTCGTGTGTTGGTTAATTCACTAATAAGTGCATAACAGCTAGAAATGAAAATTGCACATGCTAGTAGTCTATTACGGTGTTCTCTCCTACTAGCTGTTTTGCAAAACAGCTTACTAATTGATTCTACTCTCCTAAACTGTTCAGTAACTAGCCATTCTCAGTCATGAACTGGATCCTCCAGAAAAGTGTCTGAATCGATGATAACATTAAACGTCCCCTTTACACTGTACAAAGAAGTTACTGTGTGTGGCATGTTCATCTCTGTTTTTACAGTCGATGTTTGCAGATCTCGTATCTAGATCTTCCACATGTTTGATAGATTCTCAGGCTTCTTTTCTATCAGAAGATAAGGTTAGTCTACTTAGAGTTTCAGTTTGGGAATTTAATAATGTTTTCTATTTGTATTAGTTCCTTAATCCATGTTATGCGTAACATGAAACCAATTAGATTTTGTTTTTCATGAGTTTGTTTTTTAGCTTGTCATCTTTTCCGGATTGTACATCCCATATTTGAGGAGTGCTCATATTATTTTTTAAGAAAAACTAGCTGGGTGTACAAACTGCATAGTATTAATTAAATCAATGCTTGCTTGAGTGTCATATATTGATTTCTGAATTATGATATTTTTATGAGAAACTTGGTTGCATGTTGATTACTAAGTAGTTAGTAATTTAGAAATTACCCAACCAAGAAGAATAACAAATAACTAACTTTGTAGTGGTTAAGAAAATTGTAGTTATTTGTTTTCTTTACATAATTGGTAGGGTAAGAATTCATACTATCTGTTATGTGTTCATGGTAGCAGTAGCTTACATATTCTCTTTGTAATATAGGGATCGAGTCCATTGAGGCATTGAGCACTCTCTATGATTGCATCGTGGCTCGTCACATTTGGTTGAGGTTTTGGAAGTGGTGGGGGATCTCGGATCCTTCTCAATTTTCTCGTAAGGATGTTAGTGCTCGTTCTTTAATCCCAATGGAATCCAAATCGATGGTGAAAGCACTCCAAGGTGTTTTTTACATTCTTATGTGGTCAATTTGGAAATGGAGAGAACGGTTGGTGCATGCATCTGTAGAAAGAGACGCTATTCTTCTCGAGGTTATTTTCCCCCAAATTCAACAACTTTCTCTTCTTTGGATTTCAAATCAGTGTGGAATATTTAATTTGAATTGGTGAATCTTCTCTTGATATTCTTGGTTGTAATTAATTGGGGTCTGTGTTAAGTTAGGTCGACTTTAAGTCTTTTTGCTTCCATCTTGGAAGCATCTTGTTGTTCTATTTTAGGACATGCCACTTTGTTAATAAAGCCTTGCATTTCCAAATAAACAAAAAAGCAGTAGCTTAAATAACTACTTAAAATATAAGTAGCTTACAGAATTCATCTGGTGTCTAAAAGCTTTCGGAATGGAGGTATGAGAAAAACTGATAAATGGTGTTAGCAGTCCACAAGTCCGAACCCGCAGCGGAGCGTAGCGCAGACTAACAAATGATAAGCTGAAGCTCTCAAAACTCTATTCTCTTATCAAGAACTCTCATACTTACAGAATGATAAGCTCAAACTCTCAAAGCTAGTTTTGTGTACTAGTTTTGGCTTATTCCATTTTTATACTTGTTTCTCCAATTTGGTTTTAATCTTTAATAGATGGCCACACCAGATCATTCAAAGGCTTCACTACATGTTGGCTATGCTTAATTGTCTCTTATGAAATTTGACCTTAAACTGACCAGTTGCTAGATACACAAAATGGAGGGCTGGTCTCTCGTAGATAGGAATGTTAAAATGGCTATTGTAACAACGTGTGACCCCAATATGGTTACAATCATTAACCTGAACAGGGGTAGACTAAACTTGCGTGTTTGTCATTCCTTGGATATAATTGAAGCCCGATTAGACTCCTTAGACATAGTTTGATCCCGATCAGAGACGTCCAGATGCTCATTATGTTAGACTGTTAGAGCACAAAAGTATGTAAGTGTATTCTTTTTAGCCTTTTAGGTTGTACTAAAAACATATTACTGTATGTGTAATTTTTAAACACGAAAAGTAATTAAACGACATGTGTTTATCTTTCTTGTAGTTTGAAGTGAGACCGCGGGGAGATGAAAATTTGAATCTGAACATAACTCACATTTTTGTTGAAACACAAAAAGGTGTCCTAAATATGTATTTCAAAATCATATTATGATAGACTTTAATTTTTTTAGGATCACTACTACATTCGACGCCACTCCCGTCGACATTTTCGGGGCCATCCCGTCGTCATGTCGACGGGCGTATATTATCCCGTCGACATGACGACGGCTACCTCTTGTCGGCTGTGCCTCGTCGGGAACGACTATCCCGTCGACAAACCCCGTCGACTTACGTAGGACCCACACTTTTTTCGGTCAACAAATTTTAACGGGGGAGTTATTATCCCGTCGACATTGTCGACGGGACAATAACGTTAATTAACAATATAATTAATCTTAGATTAATTATTTTGTAATTATNNNNAAAATTGTTAACGAAGACGTCTTTCAGTCCATTGTGGATAATGATAAAGGCGTGATTACTTTACAAATAGGATAAAAAACGATACTAATGTTGTTGACGGTTTAATGATGTTTGTTCTAAAGGATATGAAAGATAATGTTAAATGGATGGAACAATTCAAATAATATTTTACTCGATAAATCAATTATGCATATTCATTGTTGGCATATTTGTGTGTATGTTATATTATATATCATTTTGCAACCACATTTTTATTTTAACACATATGTTTTTAAGATAATACTTATGACGATGTCGTAACTATTTTTGCATAATATATGATCGCAAATAAATTAAATTGCAAGCAATGCACAAGTACCGGCTAGTTTTATTTTATACTGAAAACGATGACTTAATGTAGTTTGACTGTTTAAATAAAAAATAATCCGTGAAACTAAGAGAATAATTTGCATCATCTTGAGAGTAGCGTGTACCGTGAACAATTCAAATATTCAACTACACAAATTAAACAAAAAATATGATTTCAACCCTCATGATTAACACCTATCCGTTTTTTAAGAACGCAATTACATTCCATCATATGTTGTCATATTCAAAGTCAACCACATTTTAAATGTTTTCTATCCTAGGTGCTATGCGAGAGGAAGTCGATGTTACTTGTATATGTAGTTGTATTAGTTATACATTGAACCACTCTGGCCATATTATCAGATTCAAAAAATTTATTCAGCAAACCACATATGGAGCAATTTCATGCTCTCCGGTTATTCATATTGATTTTGCTAAAAACAGCATCAATAGAAGCAAACTCCTTAAACGGATGCCAAGATATGTGTGGTTATCTCACGATTCCATACCCTTTTGGAATCGGAGCAAACTGCTCTATCAACAAATGGTACAATATTGATTGCAACTCCTCGATACCTTATCTTTCTGCACTTAATAATCTAGAAGTAATGAGAATAAGCGTGGAAGACCAAACAGTCATTCCTAGAGTATCAATGATTACCAGTATTATTGATGAAGAAAGTAAAACAGAATTGAGAGAAAAGTATTTAGGCGGGAAAATTAGTTATTGAACCATTTTGTATTATTGATCAAATGTGAGTTGTACAAGAGATTATATACTGATACAAAAGGCTTCTAGAAGGTTCTAGAAGTCCAACTAACTAACTTAGTCCACAAGTCCGAACCCGCAGCGGAGCGGAGCGCAGACTAACAAATGATAAGCTGAAGCTCTCAAAACTCTATTCTCTTATCAAGAACTCTCATACTTACAGAATGATAAGCTCAAACTCTCAAAGCTAGTTTTGTGTACTAGTTTTGGCTTATTCCATATATGAATCCATTTTTTTTATACTTGTTTTCCAATTTGGTTTTAATCTTTAATAGATGGCCACACCAGATCATTCAAAGGCTTCACTACATGTTGGCTATGCTTAATTGTCTCTTATGAAATTTGACCTTAAACTGACCAGTTGCTAGATACACAAAATGGAGGGCTGGTCTCTCGTAGATAGGAATGTTAAAATGGCTAGTAACAACGTGTGACCCCAATATGGTTACAATCATTAACCTGAACAGGGGTAGACTAAACTTGCGTGTTTGTCATTCCTTGGATATAATTGAAGCCCGATTAGACTCCTTAGACATAGTTTGATCCCGATCAGAGACGTCCAGATGCTCATTATGTTAGACTGTTAGAGCACAAAAGTATGTAAGTGTATTCTTGTTAGCCTTTTAGGTTGTCATAAAAGAGTTAGGATAATGAGAAAGATGAGAAATATCTATAACCACACATTTGAGATGCATCAACTTGAATTAGATGAATCCCTAATCTTTTAGATGCACCATAATATATTTAGCAAAAAATTAGATGCATATACATATATTAGATGCGTTTCATCAAGTTAGACGAATATTATACATTTTTCGTCCTTTGCGGGTCAAATTTGTTGTTAGTAATACTTTGCATTGTTTTACTTCAAAATATCTTTCGAAATTAATTGGGATGCATCTAAATGAATAGAGATGCATCTAAATCAAGTCGATGCATCTCAAATGTGTGATTATAGTTATTTCTCATCCTTCTCATTTTAAGTTTTCTTCTCACTGGATCCTTACCCTGTACTAAAAACATATTATATGTAATTTTTAAACACGAAAAGTAATTAAACGACATGTGTTTATCTTTCTTGTAGTTTGAAGTGAGACCGCAGGGAGATGAAAATTTGAATCTGAACATAACTCACATTTTTTTGAAACACAAAAAGGTGTCCTAAATATGTATTTCAAAATCATATTATGATAGACTTTAATTTTTTTAGGATATTGATTTGCACACTCTTCTTTTTTATTGGGACACGTCATTTTTTTTCTTTAGTTGTATCATATTCACTTTTTGCTTTGTCAACTTTTATAGTAGTGTGCAAAAAAAAAAAAAAAAAAAAAAAAAAAAAAAAAAAAAAAAAAAAAAAAAAAAAAAAAAAATTTTGTATTATTGATCAAATGTGAGTTGTCAAGAGATTATATCTGATACAAAAGGCTTCTAGAAGTTCTAGAAGTCCAACTAACAACACATCTAACTACATCTGATTACACTTTGCTTGTATTCTACAATGAAGGTTATGCTTTGTGGTAAGGGTTGACTTTGCTTGTGACTGCAATGTTGACTTTAACTTGAGAGTCTTGATTTCCAACTTTGCTGTCTTGAGTTGTATCTCTTTACCCC